>JARHVA010000634.1:3292500-3472500 GCA_037957365.1 Torreya grandis | reverse complement strand
GCCTTAGGTTATATCATTTTTACTTTATATTTATCATGTATAATTTTTATATTATTATTTATACATATCTTGATCTAGATTACATATTGTGTATTATGTTAGTTACATGGATATATTTCATGATCTCTTATGTTCCCTATGATTCCTTGATTTATTTTATGTGAATGTTTATAGTTTGATTTGGTGTATGTGTTGTTGATTTCATGTCCAATTTTTGCCATAAAGTATTCTCTAGTTAACATATCATGTCCTTATAACTCCCAATTTTAATTTGCGATGGGCTACACTTTTTTATAGGAGGGGGGCTCAACCACCTATGTTTAAGATCATATGGTTGGGGATCTTTTTTTTAATAAGGCAAACATAATATACAACTACATTTCATCTCGATTCAATTTGGTGAAGTTATACCATAGGGATAGAAGTAATGGTTGTGAGGAAAGAAATATGGGTCAAGCCAATAGAATAGAACCAAAATTATAGCCTAAAGTTAAGAAAATGGAAAGATTCTAGGAAACCCTACAAGTGGGAGGCTCCACTAGATTTATGGAGAAGATTGAAGGCTTTGATAGAAATTTCTCAATTTTATCTATGAAAATAGGGGAAGATAAAATAAAGTCAATTAATGAAGTTACTCTCAACATTACTGAGAAACTCATTTTTCATGTGACTAGGTTGGCAATTGAGGGAATGAAGAGACACTATTCACTGAGGGATTTCAAATTGGACAAAAAGGTTTTTTTAGAGGAGGGAGAGCATCTAGAGTAGTTGTACAATGGTTTTGATTTGGAATCCCTACCCAATCCATATGCAGAGGTTTCCTTCCATATACTGCAATATGACACCTTAGAAGGTAGGTATAATGTAGTTAGATGGTCCTTATTTATAATGTTGAATTATTTCAGATAGGGTGTGCACTTCAGCCTCCCATTTCTTATTTTTAAATCCATGGTGGTGTAGATCATGAAATTTAAATATGGAAATTACTAAACACCTAGACATGAGGGAGTGATCTACCTCATTTTCAAATATTTTAAGGTCATTAATCAAATCACCTTAGACATATCACATCCCTAAAAGGAAAAGGTATTGGAGGGTCTTGTTGATATCATAAAAATTTAAAAGGTCATGATTCAGTACCCTGGGAGTCTGATCAAGGTCACTAAGAACACTAAGAAACCTATTGAAAATATTATTAAGAAGGATGAAGGAAATAATCATTAGTAGGAAAACATCAAAAAAGACTAAGAAATGCATCAAAGTATATAGGCTTCAGTCAGGAGAAATAGGGGAACCAAGGTCTTTACAATGGGAATAGTAAAAAAGAAGATTCAATGGGGGATTTTATTGATGTTAAATAGGGAAGTGAAGACCCTGGGGGGAGTCGGAAGCAAGTCGATCAGGGAAGCAAATTGGCTCAAAATCTAGTTGTAGCTAAAAATGCAAATAGGGAGCCTATTTATGTTCCAGTAAAGAAAGGGGAGACTTCTCATAATAAACACCTGAAGGATCATAATGAGGCATTTAATAATTTAGTTACCTCATTTAAAGGTAATGAGATATTATATAATATATTAAGAGAGCTCTACCTCTAAAAATCTATCATGTGGTGGTTTATGTGAGAGATTATAGAGATGAAAGGTAAGGTTAATTCCCTACAGTAGGAAAATTCAAGGATGAGTCAAAGCCTTTTAGCCAGGGAGGATGACCATCAAATTTAGAATTTATCATTCATGGTGGAGATATTATAAAAAGATAATGAGAATCGTATAAAGGCATATAGAACATTGAAAACCTATGAGCTCACATTAGTGAACTTTTTGAGCCCAGTGTCATTAGTAAAGGGAAGCACAAGAAGGGGAAGAACAATGGATATAAGTACGGTGTGGACCAAGATAAATTGTTTTTATAGATTGATATGAACCTTAAAAATATGAAATCTTGTTGGGAGGATGTTTCTAGAAATTTATATTTAGACTAGTTATATGGTTGTTCTTTATTGGTTTTTAGGCTAAATTTAAGTTGTTTTTGGGCCTATTTGGTCATATTTCTTAGTAATTCTTTGGTAGACTATTGTTCTTTTTCTATTATTACTTATCATAGGGTCTAGAAATCCTAGTTCAAAAAAATCCCCCCTTTAACTTGAATAAAAAAATATATCATGTTCTTGATTGTTTGTGGGTCATGTTTCTTGCTCATTGGTAATATTTTACTCTACATGTAGTTAAATAATTGTGTGTTTTTTCATTGCATATATAATGTGATATCCCATGTGTGGATCTATGATCCATATAATTCATTCTACTCTTTTCAATAAACTATGTTTATTTTCTATGATATCATGGTCTCTACCATGGATATTTTGGGGTATACTATTGCATGTATTCTTCATTTTTATATCTAACTCTCATAGGTTAACATTATTACATGGGGTAATATCACTTTTATATCTTTGAAATTATAATTAGGCATAATATTTCCCCCTCTCTTCATTGATTTTATCACATATTAATATCCAGTGAAGGCATCATACCCTCACATCCATAGATCTTATTATCTATATATTTCCATTGGGGTAATAACACCCATATACTCTCCATGAGCCTAATTTATCCTATCTTATTTACATGGAGTTTACTTAACCTATATTCCTATTGATCCTACATTGATTATATCCCGACATCACATTTTCCTTTATACACCTATTTACATGGTAGAAACAATATTGGATATTATATTGATACATCTTATCCCCATTTTGGGATACCATTTGTCACTATTTCATATATATTATCAAGGAATGTCACTTACCCTACATTCCTAATATTTCATCCTCACATGGCTTATAGATTCATATAAAACTTTACATTATGACATTTTTCTATGGTTACCTTGGGGAATATCACTTTACTGCCATCCTTATTATCTCACTCTCACATGGATCATATATGCTTATTTCATCCTCAAATTGATCACATATGTCTCTCAAACCTTAAATGATATTTTTATATGATTGGATACATGTATTAAAAATATATTTTCAATGATTATAATAATTATGTTTATTTTTTATAATCCTTTAATTTTTATATGAATGATTTTCAAAACCATCCCTCCCCTTGAAATGAGGGTATCTATCTAGATATTTTATTTATTGATTCCAAATATACTCTTGACCCATTTAATGAATCCAATTATGTTATTACTCTCATGTAGTGAGACAAACTATGTTTCTACCTCTATGTAGTGAAATAAAGTATGTCTACTTGATCTAGTACTATGTGTATACATAAAATATTTTTATTAACTTTACCACTTACTAACACTTTCTTTCTTACAAGAACCTATCAAGTTTTAATCTCATTACGTACACACTTTAAAGGGTATACTGAGAAAGGGGTGGGTATACCATTGGTGCTTTGCAAGATTGTTTTGGCTTTGTATCATTCTTACCATTTGTCCAACCACTTGTTATCAATACAAACTTATCCTATGTACTTCTTTAAGGCTTGTTTCCTCTCTTACACCCTCTTCTAGTAATTTTTTGCCTTCATTATCCCTTCCTAATCCGAAAACCCTTTTTCATAGTTTATAATATAGATTCTATTGGGCTAACTTTGTATTCTAATTGATACTTTTTTTATCAATTAAAAATACATAGTCAATTGGGTTGAATCTGTATTCTAATTGATAATTATTTTTATCAAATAAAAATATAGAATCAATTGGGATAACTCTATAAACTAAACTTTTAGAGAGGTTTAGGGTTATATTTAACTATATTTACACATCCATTTCCATCATTTAAAGAGACAAGAGACTAAGAGGAGATATATCATGTGCATCTACTTATCCACCACTCTACTTGAGGATCATAGCTTAGGGTTTCATACTTTATTTGGAGATACAGATCCTATCTTATAGAGATTTATTTTAGATGCATTGATAGGTTATGGAGCCTAGATTTATTTTATCCTTTTCATCCTTACATACCATAACAACCTCTTGTGAATCACCTTGTCTAAGGGATATATTGAGGATCAGTGGTTTCATATTCAAAGATAAGTATTACTAACTTTGTTCCTCTTTTGTAAGAGCAGATAAATATGAATTTTTACTTCTCCCCCATGTATTAGGATTTAGTATACATTAATGTGAGTATATATCTTCTATGCATCTTTAATTTTAATTTTTATTACCCCAACTTTGTGTTATAAGCTTTGTTCAGCACTAGATTAAACTTTACTTTACTTTTTATTAGTTTAATAAATATGAAAACATAAGACCTCATTAGGGTTATTGTATATTTTTTGCTAATTAGAGGCTTTCAAACCCTCCCTAATAATATTATTCTGGTAAAAAATCCCTTAGATAAATCTAGTGGATCTATATTTTTCATAAACCCAAATATCTAATGTATCAACAATTGGAAGTGTAAGTAGGATTTATCTTCTTTGAGCTAAGATTGATTTATAGATCAATTACATTTCCATTTACATACATTCTAGTGAACCTAATGTGATTATAACCCTTACAAATTTTATTTCACTCCATTTTTATTAGACATAGTTAACCCATATGACTATGTATCCTTTTAGGCTATCTTAGTTCCATCATTTTTAACACAAAGTCAACTGATATGACTGTGTAGCCTTATATGTTATCTAAATTTCATCATTTATAATACATAGTCGACCCATATGACTATGTATCATTTTAGGCTTTCTCAATTTCATCATTTTAAATAGACATTCAACCCATATACTATGCATCCTTGTAGGCTATCTAAGTTTAATAATTTACAATACACACTCGACCTATACAACTATGTATCCTTCTAGGCTATCTCAGGTTCATCATTTAAGATACATAGTTAACCCATATGATTGTGTATCCTTCTATTTTATCATAGTTTCATCATTTACAATACAAAGTCAAACCATATGACTATGTATCCTTCTATCCTACCTTAGTTTAATCATTTGTAATACATAGTCAACCTAAATAATTATGTATTTTTCTAGATAATAGCTCACACTTGACCTATTCTATTGTGTATTTTTATATCATATTCAATGGATTTTTATCACATACTCTATCAACCCCATCAAATAAGTACTTATTGGCTGATATTATTCTGTGTGGCCAAATTTGTCTGTATTTTATCTTTTTACTTCCTAATCTCATATTCTTCCTTCAAGCATCATAAAATCCCCTATCAGAATATTTTTGGACATCTTCAATCCATTTAGATGATATATTGGATATTATTTACTTCCTACCTTGGGTATCCAAGAGGATGTTCACTCTTGGTGCATATTTTCATCAAATCACTCAAGTATTCTTGATATTGATCCACCCCATACCATAAAGTTAATCCAAAAAATCCTCAAAGAAAAATCTCAAATCATGGAAATTATACATCTTATACCACTTTTACACCTTTTAAACCTTAGTGTCATATAATCATCAACACATCCACTTCATAAGTTGGAACTACACATTATATTCCACCTATTACAACCAATGCTCATGATCCTCTTGTTACACCCATAACAATAACACCTAGCATCATCACTTCACAAAGTAACATGGTTGAAATCAATGAAACTAATGACCTAGATGATTCCCAATTCTTAAAAAACCTTGATCACAATACCATTTACACTCCTAAAAATAATAGTGTCTTTGTCAAGCTTCCTTATTCTACTACCACACTCAAGACAGCTAACACTAATGTTTGGAATCTTCCTCCTAATACCAATGATGGGAATCCTCCACCCAATACCCCTCCTCCCACTAACACTAATACCCCACCTTAAAATTCTAATGAAAAAATTGGCACAACTCAAATTATTTCTCAAATTATTCAAAAAATTAACATTATAAAAACAACTATCCATTCCCAAATGATTAAAATACAACAACATTTATTATAGATGACTAGTCAACCACCTCAATTCATCATGTCTCAACCAAATCAAAATTTTATCCTTTCTCCTCTTAGAGATTCCAATAGGAATATCATCCCTAAACATATAATTCATAATAAAATGTGTTAACATATTAAAAATTAACCTTTAGCTCCATTCATTACATCCATAAATATTTGAAACATTTTCCAACTATTACATATGATGGTACTAAGGACCATACTATCTTTCTTAAGTCTTTTGGTAATATTTATAATGAATGGGTCCAAACTAACACCTTTAATATGACCAAGATCTTATCCAAAACCTTTGTTGATGATGAATTTGAATGGTACAACCAAATTTCTAGACATTCTAACTCAAAACTACAATATTTAGGTAATGCTCTAGTGAAGGAATTCTAACATAATTACCTTTCTAAAAATTAACTTAGCCATTTCATTAATGCCAAGTAGCTTCCTAATGAATATATTCACACTTTCATCAAATGATGGAATTATCTATCTTAAAAAGTGAACATAACATGAATGATTATACTCTTTTAAAATGATTTGTTACTTCTCTTTAAGATCCCCTTCAATACAAAGTTTGAATCTTTTCCCTTAAAACTTTATAAGAATCCTTAGACCAAGTAAAAAGGCAAGAATTTCTTATGAATAAATTTGAAACACCTCATGAAAACTACTAAATAACCTTTCCAATAATTTTAACATAACATTGATTCATCCAAGCCTCACCAACCTCAAAATGGACCATCCAATTCAACCAATTTAAACCCTACCCACCCTCCCTTGAGTATAGAAGCACTTAAGAATAAATGGCCACCCTTTAAATCCATGAGATATGATCCTTCCAAAACTCCTCCAAAATGGTATAATATTGATAAGTTTTGTTGGTGGCATCCTATGATAGGTCATTGTGATGAGTCTTTTTATGATCTTAATTTATTTATGCTTTCTTCCTTGCTTTGTCCACATTTCAATATTGACACTCTAATAAAATAATGCTATCAAGACTATCTTCAAGCCTCATAAACTCAATATAAAGAACAAAAATAACATAAACATCACTTACCTAATGATCAATAATAATTAACTCATACCTCCACCTCATGTACTAATGTTATCCAAATCATATTTGATCCTTATTCCTACACCAATAAGGAAAGTATGGCTAACATGAACAGCTTAAAATGGGTGGTTATATTTGTCCAACCTTAACTTACTGAGTCATAGGAACCAAAGGAGAACCTAGTCCAAATTTAACTCCAAATCACATCATACATGGTCCTCCATTACCTTATATATCTCTTCATACCTCTCCTACATCCAACAAACCAACATTTTCAAACTCTAACTTATCAACCAATCTACCTATCTCCAACTACACAAGTCAACCAATGCAAATAATTTTAATGGTTTAGTTTCACCTCACTCTATATCATATGTTGGGTCATTTTAAAATTCCCATCCACATATCACTTTAGAATTTGGGTCATCTTACAATTCCCATTCTTATTTTATAATGCATAATAACAAACAAATTCATCATCAAAAAATATTCCGAGATACATAGTCTTGTATTCACATGATCATCTTTGATAAATACATTATCATAGATATTTTTTGTTATGTTTTTCTCATGTTTATTATTTTTTTTAAACTTTATTTCATTTAGTTTCATTTTTATAGCACCATTATTTCATTTTTATTTACTTTGGGTTCTTTGGTTTTATTACACATTACATTTGGCATTTGTTTTCATTTTGGTTCTTAGATATCTCTTTCATTGTTTAATTTTTATGTAATTATTTGCCTTATTATATTTATAATTATTTGAACCTTATTGACCTTACCCTATTTTGAGACGACCATTTACCTTTCCCCTCTCTTGTAATGACTACTTTATTTGGTCCCTATGTTATATCTTTTATAGATTAGTATGGATTTTCTAGTGAAATTACTATCATAACATAGACCTATCCCTTTCATAGCACTATTTTACCTCCTTGTCATTAGTGATGATCAAATTCATCATTGTATCACTTATTACATGGATGGATCTCTCATGATCCCCATATTTTCCTTATTTCCTTTTATTTGAGGCTCACATTAGTCAATTTTGATATTGCACACTTACTCATGGGAAAGTCTAGGAGTATTTAGACACCATATTCTTTAGGTCCTTTTCTCTAATGACCAAGTGTAATATCTCTTGTGTTTTTCACCTATTTCACTAGTGTTTGGTTATCTAAATCCATATGGAGGATGAGGAATAGAAAAACACAAAAGAGTTAAAAGACAAATCATAATACAAACAAAAGGTAATGATTAAAAGGAAAAAAAATATTAAAAGTTAGATCAAACCCAAAGATGTGATCTATATTTGGCACATATCCTATCTTAGTTAAATCTCAAACTCCATAGTTAGCCTCATGATAGATATGAGGTCCATTATGGTGTAGTAGGCTAGTAGACTAAGGTAAGAGGTCTTAGTATATCATATACTATCTAGTGCCACCTAATTTATCATGTAAGTACCCAATCTTCATAGTAGACTAACAAATCTATAAGGGGTCATGATGAATGGGGAACATGTTGTGGGAAGGTAGGTCCATTTTAATTTTCATGCATATAGCCTTCATGGGTTTATCTATGTAATTAAATTGTTAGCCCAAGTTTTGTGTTCATTAGTCAAAGTGTCCTAAGTCCTTGTTTCTGATATTTCTTAGCCTTTCTTACTTTCCTAGTGTGTCTCATTCTTGCTAAGGATGTTCATATCACCCATGTGGTGCCTCACATTACTTATTTACTTCCTATTTTCCTTATATTCTCCTTATTGGATATTGTTTTTAGTTGATCACATCCTTGATAACCTCTACCTACTTATGCCTCTTGGTTTATAGATTGTGATTTGTATTATAAGACCTTGGATAGGACCAGGCCTTCCTCACAAACACCCTTACACCATTTTATTTTCAAACCATCTCATTATCATCCTATTCATGTCATTAGGTGGTTGTGTTTTAATAAATTATATCTTAGAACAAGCACTAAGTTTGAGTTATCATACTTTTGAGCTTTGGATTCATCTATCCATCATCTTTTTGTTTGAGTTTTATGGACTGCACTTATCTTTCATAGGACATTGGACATTATTACATGCTTTTTGTTATGCATGGATTCTTCATTTTGTCTTACATCTTGAATAACATTTATATTTCATGTATTTATGATTTATTCATCTTCATTTGACATATTTGTATCACATCTTCATTTAAATTTAATTTTCAATAATTTATGATTTATTTATGTTTGATTCAACATGCTCATCTTACATGGGCTTACCTTTCACTTTATTACACATCTTTGTTAGAGTTTTCTTGCATTGATATTTCATTTATCATTCATGTTTTGCATGCTTCCAAACATGCCTTACTATGTTCTACATTCATTTCTTACATTGATCTTTTACATACTTCATAACGTGATTTAGTATATTCTACATTCCTTTTTTCCATTTTTATTTTACATGATTCATGTATATATATAATATTTTCAAACTTTACCACTTACTAACACTTCCTATATTATAAGAACCCATCAAGTCTTAATATCTCTAAGTACATACCTTAAAGGGTGCACCAAGAAAGGTGTGGATAAATCATTCGTGCTTTGTAGGATTATTGTCCCTTTTTCCACTTGATATCTACACACTTATCTCCTAAAAACCATTCCCTAAGCTTGGCCTTCTACTTTTAACACTCTTATAGTAATTTTCCACTTTCAATATAACTTTATTTAACCTAAAACCCCTTTTGATATTTTACATGACTATGTCAATTGTGTCGACCTTGTACTCTGATTCACAAAACTTATTTAGGATCAAAGGCTGACCTAATCC
Organism: Torreya grandis; assembly: GCA_037957365.1. Lineage (NCBI taxonomy): Eukaryota > Viridiplantae > Streptophyta > Pinopsida > Cupressales > Taxaceae > Torreya > Torreya grandis. The sequence goes on along the minus strand of JARHVA010000634.1, from coordinate 3,462,664 downwards.
ATGAGCTAGTGAGTTTTTGTTGATAATAATATAAGGTCAACCCTATTAGTTCAAACTTTTGAAATGGTTTAGGGTTAGATATAAATATATAAACACATTAATTTCCATCATTTATCAAAAAGAGAAGAATAATTAAGATATATTTTCCATATGCTTATCCATCATTCTACTTGAGGAACAAGTTTAGGGTTTCATACTTTCTTTGGAGATATGGATCTTGTCTTATGGAGAAGTATTTTTTATGAATTTATAGGTTGTGTATCCTAGAGTTTATTTATCCTTGTCATGCTTACATACCACAATAACCTCTTGTGAAGCACCTTAGCCAAGAGAGATATTGAGACTCGGTGGGTTCATATTTAAAGGTAAGTATTCATAACTTTATTCCTCCTTTGTAAGAGTAGATAGATATGCCTTCATACTTCTCTTCCATTCATTAGGATTCAGTATACATTGACATGATTATATGTCTTCTATACATATTTAATTTTAGTGTTTATTACCCCCACTTTGTGCCACAAGCTTTGGTGAGCAATAGATTAAATTTTTGTTTAACTTATTATTAGTATAATGAATATGAAAACATAGACCTAGTTAGGGTTATTCTATAGTTTTACTTGATTGAAGGCTTTGGAACCCTCCCTAGTGACATTATTATGGTAAGATATCCTCTCATTAATTATAGTGAATCCATATTGGTCATGACCCTAATTATCTAATGTATCCCCAATCGAAAGTGTAAGTATGATCTATCTTCTTTGAGATAAGATTGATTTATAGATCTGATGCATTTTTGATTGCATACAATTTGGTGAACCCAACATGAATCTAAATCTTAAAATTTTTATTTCATGATTTTAATTTTGATAATTTTTTATTTTTCTATACTTGGGATACTAGGTTGACCAAGCCAATAGAGTTCTAACTTATGTGTGCAGGTTTAACACATAGTCATATCAAAGAATGACTTTAATATTTCTATGTAGGTCTTCATTAGATATAGGTTACTATATTAGATAGGTTGACACAATATTCTTTTTAAGTTCTAGATATCAAACTAAGTTGATCAGGTCAAATTAGTCTTCCAATCAACATCTAGAATAATAAGCTAAATCATGCAGGTTGACTTAGTCTTCCTATCAACATCCAGATAACAAACTAAGTGAAATAGGTTGACTTAGACTTCTAATCAGCATCTAGATAATAAACTAAGTCAGCCATGTTAATTTAGTCATCTTAATAGGCTTCAACAAATAGGGTTTCATAGAACTAGGTTGACCTAGTCAAATTAGTTTGTAGAACTTGAAAACAACATTCAAGGAACTTCAACAAAAAATTTCAATCCTAATCATCTTCTAACCCACCAAGTTTCCTATATTTCTCTCTTTTAATTTATCACTTCAGTACAGTTCTATCTTGTGTAAGTTTGTAGTCTTTAAAACTATAATCTTCCAAAAAACTAAGTCAACCTGGTTAACTTAGTTATATAACCTATCTTCTATCTACAGACTAAGTTGACCTCATCAATTTAGTTCTTAATGAATATTGCTTCTAAATTATAGTAGTGACCCTATCGACTCTATTCTATAATGTTTTCATATAGTGTCATTTGAACTAACTCTGTACTATTCTTAATTTTGGAATTAACAACTATATACTAGTAATTAATTCACAATTTTATTTTTAGTTGTTTTCATGCTTATAGCAGCTCACATAGTCTAATTAGGTGGTTTTTAAAAATATCATTTAGTTTCACTATTTTTTTCTTTTTCACACACTACCAAATCACACAATATTCAAAATTTAATTAACATTTTTCTTCCCAATGCCTACCTACTTTGATTTCATCACTAAGGGGGAAGCCAACTTGGTTTTATATCCAAATATAAACATGTGGTTAATATTATATATTATCAAATCACCTGACACCTTTATATCTTCAATATTATGAAGTGAGGGGATAGGCTCCAATACTAAGTCAGTACCATTGACAACGCTGATCCCTTTCAACCTAAACATCCTAAAACCATCCATATATTACTTTCTATTTCCCTATTTTCAACCAAATTCCCTATCAAGCTTACAATAACACTTTTATAATAATCTAACAACACTCAGGATGGCCACTTAGTTATTACTTACTTTTAAGTTGACTGCTTACTCTATGCTCATTATATGTTGTATTTTAAAAACTTACATTGGTCAGTATTGGTGTAAGATTTTGTGTTATAGGTACAATCACTAAGATGGGGTGAATAAGTGATGCAAGATAATTCAAAATTCAACTCCAATCCTTAATCAATCATCACAAGCATTCATAAAAAATACAAGTCATTCATAATAGTGAATTAGAAAGATGATGCAAGATCAAACACACAAAACATGAATTACATGGGAAACCATCATGGGAAATAAAACTCACACTCAATTATAAAAACACATGGACTACTTGTCCTATAAAATTATCACAAACATGAGACCTTTTAGTGAAGTACCCACTTCACAAGGAGCACCCACCACTAAGAATGAACAAGCACCAACTTGTTCTAGATGTTGAGCACACACACAACACCTATGAAATAAATAGACTCAAAACTTTGATTGCCTTTCAATCTTGTTTATAAATAATGTATAACACCTATCTTTCAACCTTGAACTCTCTCTCTCTCAAACTTTCACACACAAGTAATGCATCCAAAACACCCTTTAGATCTCTTGGCTCATATTCAATCTTCAATCCTTTAGGTACACTATTCTAACATTATAATTATAACCTACACATCATACACATAATCCTAAACCTACTATTCAATTAAATCTATCCACTCATCACACTCTATCCTACTTCCTTTGCTACTCAATACTCTCTTGTGCTCTAGTCTCTCAACACACAAAAACTCTTAAAACCATCTCCTTTGATTTCATTATTTATAAATCCCTCATGAATATTATGTTTTTTGTCATACATAAGACTACTTAATGTTTATATCACACTAAGATATATATCCATACCACCCTCATAGGTCAACCATAGCATCCATGGATCACCCTTAAGCGACTACACCTTTTAATTAAGCCTTAGTAGCCATTATTGATCTCATAGAGACCTATTCATTATTTTATCACTTCATTGATAAAATTATAAACATAATACCACTTATAAATACATATTTACACTCTAAATTACCCATAATACAAATTCAAGTGATTACATCCATCACTACACTCTTTTGTATATACAAAACCTACTCAAATAATAGTCTTGTACACAAGAACACCATAAACAAATAAATAGTCAACTTCTAAGATTTTGTTCATACTAAATATAGATTTTTCAAACCTCAAAAAACCATACATATTATCCTTATGTATTATAAAACACTCTCCAATGGATAATTCATCATGAAACATCAAAACACCATCAAAACAAATTCAAACATTCTTCTCGGGTCAGTTGCAAAAGATGGTCAAACATATAGTCAACTTTGGAGCTAAATATATACAATTTTACAAATAGTAAAACATTATAATTAATTTTTATGGATCTTCCTTAGATTCATTTAAAACTTTTATTTATATACCACTATCAAATTCATCATATATCAAATGTTATATCTCAAACAATACATACTAGTTTTTCCTTTGTTAATTTTAATTCTAATGGTCACTATGTAAAGCAAAAACTTTAGACACATGTATTCATATCATGACCCATATCAACTTGATCAAATACACTCTATCAATCTCCTCAAGTGTTACCTTTTATTTACCTTCAAATTATGACCATTGATCTTTGATCTGTGTTGTCAAGATTGAGACACTTGGCAGCCCTACATGCCTTCTATGGACCCTGTTGTTTGTCTCCATTCGCTCAACACCACTTGGAAGCTCCACATGAATTATATGGATCCTTTGAGTTATTGACTCATGATCAACATTATATCTCTATATATTATTAAACACATGTCATTATATTTTCATATTCATGATCACTCACATTCTATTGATCCTTGATCCAATCGAGCTAGATTTTGACACTTGGTAGACATGTCTTTACCCTCTATAAAGACTATTTCTTAAGGTTTTAACTTGATGGTATTTCTCACATTAGATTTTTGGTATAGAAATTTTTTTTGAGTATGGGAAATCCTACAATCTTCATAGAATTCTAACTTTTTACCTCAATATATTTTACTAAACACCATATCAAGACCTAAAATTTGAACCTCATGATCTAAGCATAAATATGAACAAACCCATGTGACCACTTTATTATTACACCTTCACACATGTGAATTTTGACATCATCAATGGGCTCATTCAATCTAATTATACATTCATATGAATTCTTTGATGAATTCCTTTCACTTCCACAAGCACTTTAAGTACTCATAACACCTCATATGACATATACAACATACCATACCATCAATAACATCCATCATCTACCTCATCAATTAAAACATTTAGTAACTATGTAATAACACTGAAGCACATTTTTTAATCATCATTTTAACACACATGACACCTCATGAACACTCTTTTCCACCTCATGGACACATCATTAACAACACCTCAACAATCTTCCCCTTTTTCATTGATGTTAATACCAACATAAGACTTATGTACATACTCCTACTTCCTTTGTAAACACTTTCTCCCCCTTTGACATAATGACAAAGTGGGTACCAATCAATCTTGAGGACATGAAAATACTTCAAGGACTAACAATAAGAAAGTACCACCTTATAGATATGATACAAACTCCCCCTATCACTTTACATACCACTTCTTACCAGATCTTCACAATCTTTCTCATTGAAAACACACCATCTTGACCATACCCTGCTCTATGAAGAAGAAACAAAGGATATCAAGAAAATGGGAGTGATCACACTTTCATAATCCTAAGAGAGACTCCCCCTAAGTCTCTTGACCTTAGTCTCCTATTGAACACCTTCAAACCATATTCAACCACTAGAACAAATTATGAACTTGTTGCTCCCCCTTAACCAAAAGACCATCTAATGATTTATAGATAAGGAGATGAATCCCAAGCTTTGCATTATATATTCAAATGTTTCCTTTGTCAATGGTTTAGTCATTATTAATATTTGGAAGTTGTTTTCTTTTAGGAATATAATCAACTTAACACTTTTATTACTAACTCATTCTCTCAATAAATGATATCTAATAGGAATGTGTTTAGTTTTTGAATGCATAACATGATTCTTGGAGATACTAATTTCACTAGTATTGTCACAATAAATAGGAAAATCTCTATTTTGTCTTACCTTATAGTCTTCCAAGGTTTTTTTATCCATATTACCTAAGTATAATATGAAGTAATAGATATATACTCATCTTCTGTAGTTGATAGAGATATAGATTATTAGTTCTTGCCTAAACAAGACATAAAACATTCACCCATGATGAAAATACCCCCATTGGTACTTCTCCTATCATCTATACATCCTACCTAATCTACATCAGTGTATATATATAGAGTTAATTCTTTGCTCCTAGGGTACCATAAACCATATTCTATTGTGCTCTTGAGATACCTCAAGATCTTTTCAACTGCTTTCAAGTGAGATTATCTATGATTCATTTGAAATATTCATACAAGGCCTATTGCTTGCTTGATATCAGGCCTAGATGTAGCATAGTATAGGAGACTTTCAATCAAGGATGTATACAAAATTTAATCAACTTTTGATGAGTCATCTTATTTACTTAACTTGCACCCTATGATCATTGGAGTACTCAATGGCTTAAATTCCAACATGTCAAACTTTATTAACATATCCTTGATGTATTTAGCTTATGAAATGAATATACTTGCATCAAGTTAGTTAATTTTTAATCTTAAGAAAGAAAGTTCTCATAACATTGACATTTCAAACTCAGTCTTCATAGCATCTATAAATTATCTACTCAAGTTGTCACTATCAAAACCAAAAACTATGCCATCAACATAGACTAAAACTAGAAATTGATGAGTTCCATATGTCTTAATGTAGAAATAACTATCAACTACTCCTATTTTGAAGCCTTGTCTCAATAGGTACTTGTGTAATCTATCATACCAAGATCTAAGAGATTGTTTAAGACCACATAAAGCCTTCTTTAGTTTACAAACATAGTCCTAATTACTTGTCATAGAAAAACCTTTAGGTAACTCAATATAAACTTCTTCATCTAAGTTTCCATTTAAAAAATCAGATTTCACATCCATTTGGTAAACTTTGAAACCTTTTAAGCTTGCATAAGATAAGAAGAGTCTAATTTCTTCAATTCTTGCCACAAGATAAAATTTGTCATCAAAATCTATCCCTTTAACTTGAGCATATCCTTTACATACCAATCTAGTCTTATTTCTTGTGACTTCTCATTTCTCATCCATCTTGTTTTTGAATACCCACTTGGTTCCTATCACATTTTTGTCAATTGGCCTTGGAACCAAATCCCATGTTTCATTATTTACTATTTTATCAAGTTCTTCATCTAGTACACATGTATAATTTTAATATTTGATAACTTCTAAGAATGTTTTAGGTTCAACCTTGGATAATAAATCTATGTTTTGTTGATTCTGATTGACCAACATTGTCCTTCTAGTCTACAAACTAGAATTCACATTTACAATAACTTTGGAAATAGGATTATCCTTTTATATTCTTATAGAAAGAGTTCTAGTATCCTACCTTACCTCTTCCTCTTCATCATTTGATTGATTAGGTATGCCTTCATTATTTTAAATAAGATTCTCAATAGTGTCATTTATATGTAGTTAGGTTTCTTGATGTCACCTACTTCTTCAAATATTACATTAGATCTTTAAATAACCTTGTGGAGTCTTTTATTGAAACATATGTAAGTAGAACTTATGGAGGAATAACCTAAGAAGATGACTTCATCAGACCTTGAGTCAAATTTACCAATATTTTCTTCATCTCTCTTGATAAAACACTTACTCCCAAATATTCTAAAGTGTTTGACATTGGCTACCTTATTATTCCATAGCTCATATGGAGTCTTATCACCATTTATTATAGCTTGACATCTATTCAAGATGTAAACTGATGTATTAGTATCCTCTTCCCAAAAACCATCTAATGGTTTGGAATCTTAAAGCATGGTTCTAGTCATCTCTTGGACAATTATGTTTTTCCTTTCAACTAACCCATTATATTGGGGTGTCCTAGTAGTATAAAATTATCTTTTAAATCCTTGTTTTTCACAAAAAATATCAAACATATAAGACCAAAATTATCCTCCTCTATCTGATCTCACACACTTGATTCTTGATTTTTTTAATTTTCAACAAGAGCTTTAAATGTGTTAAACTTTGAAAAAGCTTTTGATTTATCTTTCAATAAATATGTTCAAGTCATCCTAGTAAATTCATTTATTAATATCATGAAATATCTATTACATTTTATCCTTTGAGTTATTGTAGGTACACATCGGTCAATGTGGATTAAATCTAATATAACTATGGTGGAATACTCCTCAGATTTGTAGCTTCTTTTGGTTTGCTTCCCATGAAGGCATGCCTTGTAAAGAGTATGAGGAATCTTAGTTATTTTATGAATATGCCTTACTATCCCTTTTGAACTGATCCTCACCAATTTGTCAAAGTTTAGATGTCCAAGTCTTTTATGCCAAAGCCAACTTTCCTCTAATTGATTCATGAAGCACTTTTCTCTATTAGATTCATGGAATACATACAAGTTTTTATTTATCTTATGAATGTTTGAAAATAATTTTCCATTCTTGGATTTTCTTACTTCACACCCTTTTTTATGAAAAGTTAGATTTTTTACCTTGTTTACACATTTGGATAACACTTAAAAGATTGTTTTTAAAACTTTCTACATATAGAACATTTTTAGTTCTAGTGTGACCATTATCAAAGCTTCTAGTACCTTTCCTAACTATGTTAGTAGTATTATTGTCACCAAATCTTACTAAACCTAAATTGTGATTTGTGAGAGAGATAAAATTTCTCATCTCCTATCATATGACTTGAGCATCCACTATCTATGTACCATTTCTTGTTTTCATCCTCTTGAGTACACAAGGTAGTTTGAACAAACATTAATTCTTCCTTTGACAAACTATCTAAATCATGTTCCTTATTTTATTCAATATTAGATTTGTATTTATTTAACCATTTGATGGTGTCAATTACTTGAATATCCTTTTTCCAAAAGTCTATCTTGAAATAATTGGATATATATCCTTGTTAATTGTAGTTATAGCATAGAACCTCATTTCTACTCCTTGAAGAGTAAGTATAGTCCCTATATTTGTGACCATATTCATTACAAGTAAAAAAATCCATTGAAGAAATAACTATAGTTTTCATATCAGTCATCCCCTTATCTTGACCATCAATCACCTAAGACTTCTCATCCATGAATTCTTTGGTAGATCTAGAATTCTTATTATCTTTATATAGAAGAATTTTTATATATGTCATAGTTTTACCTTCCAAATTATCCATACTTTGATTTATGCCTTTATTCATCATGTCCAAAAAATTCTTGATTGTTGATGTTAGTTTATCTATTTGTGTCTTCACACCATTAATGTTTGCAATAATCTGATGATACATTGAGGAAGTCAAATCTGAATTCTTACTCCCTTTCTTTTTCTTCAATCTTTCAATCTCTTCTTATAGACATTCAATCACTTCCTTTAGATGTTTGATTTTTGATAAAGAATATAATATTTCACCTTGAAGAAATTTTTTAGCTTCTTTATCATCCATTGTACCTTTGATAACCTTCAATTATTTAAACTTGTAAATAAGGTGTGGTTTTAATACCAATTATTAGAGGTATAATAATTGAGAAGGGGGTGAATCAATTATGCAAGATAATCCAAAATTCAATTCCAATCCTTAAAATATTTAATCAATCATCACAAGCATTCATAAATCATACAAGTCATTCATAATAGTGGATCATAAAGATGATGCAAGATCAAACACTCAACACATGAATTATGTGGGGATTCCTCATGGGTAATAAAACCCACTCTCAAACCTACAAATATATGGAATAATTTTCCTATAAAATTATCACAAACATGAGACCTTTTAGTGAAGTACCCACTTCATAAGGATCACCCACCCCTAAGTATGAATAAGCACCAACTTGTTCTAGATGTTGAGCACCCACACAACACCTATGAAATCAATAGCTCTAAAACTGTAATTACCTTTCAATATGATGGATAAATAATGTATAAAAAATATATTTCAACCCTTCAAACTCTCTCAAACTTACACACACAATAAATGCATCCAAAACACCCTTTTGGATCACTCTATACCTCTTCTCTCATATTCAATCTTCAATCCTACAAGTACATTATTCTAACATCAAAATTATGACCTACAAGTTATACACATAGTCCTAAACCTACTCTACTCTTCAATACATCCACTCATCACACTCTCTCCTCCTTCCTTTTCTACTCAACACTCTTATGTTCCACTCTCTCAATACACAAACACTCTTAAAACCATCTCTTTTGATTTCACTCTTTATAGATCCTTCATGAATATTATGTTCTTGGTTAGCCATAAGACATGTATTTACCAATATTTTTTATATCAAACTAATATATATATCTATACCACCCTCATAGGTCAACCATAGCATCCATGGGTCACCCTTAAGCATCTACACCTTTCAATTAGGCCTTAGTAGCTTGTATTGGTCTCATGGAGACCTAGTCCTTAAGTTAGAACTTCATCAAGAAAATTAGAAACAAAATACCACTTAAAAATACATAGGTCCACTCTAAATGACCCCTAATACACCTTTAATTGATTACATCTATCACTACACTCTTTTGTATATGTAGAACCTGCTCAAATAATAGTCTTGTACGTAAGAACACCATGACCAAAATAACAATCAACTTATAATCATTTTTTTCATATTGAATATGGATTCTTCAAACCTCAAAAATACATAAAAATTATAATTATATATTATAAAACACTCTCCAATAGATAATTTATCATGAAACATCAAAATAGAATAAAAACAAAATTAAACATTTTTCTCAGGTCACTTGCAGAAGATGGTCAAACACATAGTAAAAGTTGGAGCTCAATATATGAAAATTTATGGATATTGAAAACTTTTAATCAATTTTTATGGATGAAAATTGTATTCCTTTATATTATTTTTTATACCACTATCAAAGTCATCATATATCAAAAGTTATAGCTCAAACAATACAAACTAGTTTTTCCTTTGTTAATTTAAATTTCAATGGTCACTATGTAAAGCAAAAACTTCAAACACATATCTTCATATCGTGCCCCATGTAAACTTGATAAAATAATATCTATAAATATCCTATAATCACTTGGTATTTAAATTCAAATTATGGCCATTGATATTTGATCCATGCTATTGAGATTGAGATACTTGGAAGCCCTACGTGCTTTCTATGGACTTTACTATCAGTCTCCATTTTCTTAATGCCACTTGGTAGCTCTGCATCATTCTATGGATCCTTTGACTTATTTAACTTAGGATAACTATTATATCTCTATATAATATTAAATTTTCACCATTATATCTTCATTTACATGATCGCTCACATGACTTGATCCTTGATTCAATCGAACTAGATTTTGACACTTGGTAGCCCTACATTTACCCTATATAACATGGATTTCCTAAGGTTTAAACTTGATATTATTTGTCATGTCATAGTCTACTATATCAAATTTGGCTAAGTATGGAAAATGTTTCAATCTTCCTAGAAAGATAACTTTTTACCTCTATATCTTTTGCTAGACACCATATCAAGACTTAAATTTGAACCACATGATCTAGGAACAAAATTGAACAAACACATGTGACCAATTTATTTTAACACCTTCATATGGCTACTCTAATAAATTCCATTTAATTCCATAATCAATCCAAGTACTCATAACACCTCATATAACCTCTGTAATAGACCATACCATCAATAACATCCATCATTTGCCTTATCAAGTCAAACACTGAATAACTATGCAAGAACACTAAAGCATATTGAATCACACTTTTTCATTGTCATTATAACACACATAATACCTCATGAACACTCTTTTCCACCTCATGGACACATCATTAAAAAAACCTCAACATTTTTTGTTGTGTGCTAATTGGATCACTCTTATTGATCTAATTATTTGTGTTTACTTCGATTTTTTTCAAATTAAATTTGAAAAATATTTTCCTATTTTTATCACACTATCATTCTATAAAACATAATATTTTATAGACTATATTTTTCCCTATCTATAGTACTAATTTGACCTAGTTAATCTAGTACTCCTTTCAGCCAATCAGGTTACAATACTAAGTCAACTTGGTTGATTATGTTTTTCCCTATTTATAGTACTAAGTCAACTTGGTCAACTCTATATCCCTTTTTCTAATCAGGTTACAAGACTAAGTCAACCTAGTCAACTTTGTATCATTATCTACCTTTTATCTAATAGTACTAAGTTAACCTGGTTTACTCTGTATACCTTGTTTGATACTAATTTATGTGTGGTTATCTAGTCATATTTCATAATTATGTCACCTTTTTGGCCTTCACTTAGTCAAGAACATTACATAATTAAGGATTTATATTAGAACATCATTTATTTTATTACATCAAATGAAACTATTAACTTTCTTCCTTCATCTTTTCCTAATCCAAAACCAATCACTACATAATGTAATGTAGTTGAGGTCCTTCATTGTAGTCCTCCTCCCAATACCAATGTTAGAAATCCTCCACCCAATACCCTTCCTCTGACCAACACTAATAATACCCCTCCCACCAACACTAATAACCCACCTTAAAATACTAATGCATAACTCAGTACAACTCAAATTCTTTCCCAAATAGTTCAAAAAATGAACATCATGTAAACAAATAATGATTCCTAAATGATGCACATGCAACAACATTTATTACACATGACTGGTAAACCACCTCAAGTCATCATGTCTCAACTAAATCAAAAATTTTCCCTCCTCCTCTTAGAGATGCCAATGGGAATATAATCCCTCAACCTCTAATTAATAAAAAAAGGTTTCATCATCTTCAAAATGAACCTTTATCCCTATTTATTACATCCATATATATTGGAAACATTTCTCCAACTATCACATATAATGAGATTAAGGACCCTACTTCTTTCTTAAGTCTTTTGGTAATATCTACCACCAAGATCTTAGACAAAACCTTTGTTGGTGATGCACTTGAATGGTACAACCAACTTCCTAGAAATTACATCTCGTAATTTGAGGATTTAGTCAATACTCTAGTGAAGGAATTCCAACATGATGACCTTCTTGAAAATTACCTTAGCCATTTCATCAATGATAAGCAACTTCCTAATGAATCTAATCACGTTTTCATCAAATTATGGAAGTCTCTAGCTCACAAAGTGGACCATAACATGAATGACGATACTATTTTAAAATTATTTTTTACTGCTCTTAAAGATCCTCTTCAATACAAAGTTTGAATATTTTCACCTCAAACTTTAGAAGAAGCCTTAGACCAATAAAAAATTCAAGACTTTCTTATGACTCAATTTGAAACTCCTCAAACAACTATTAAATAACCTTTCCAATCATTTTATCATAACATTGATTCATCCAAGCCTCCCCAACCTCAAAATGGAGCATCTAATTTAACTGATTTTAACCCAACCCACCCTCCCTTGAGTCTAAAACAACTTAATAATAAATTTCCATCCTCTAAACCCATGATCTTTAATCTTTCCCAACCTCCTCCAAAATGGTACAATGTTGATAAGTTTTATTGGTCGCATGTTACTATAGGTCATTCTCATGAGTTTTGTCATGATCTTCATTGATTTCTTCTTTCTTCCTTGCTTGGTCCACATTTAAATATTGATATTCCCATAAAACAACATTATCAAAGCTATCTTCAATCCTTGTAAATTCAATCTAAACGACCATAATCACATCAAAATCAACTACCTAATGAAAAATAATAATTATCCAATACCTATACCCCATCTAATAATGTTATTCAAACCATAATTGATCCTTATTCCTACACCATTAAGGAAAATATACCCAACATGAACAACTTTAAACATATCATTGCATCCATTGAAACTCAACCTCTTAGGTCACATGAACCAAAGGAGTACTTAGTTCAAATTCCTACTCCAAATAATATCATACATGATCCTCTTTTACCTCCTTTTCCTCTTAATACCTCTCCTACACAACCTATGTCACATTCAACTTACATAAAATGTAACAAACCAACACATTTAACTATCTCTAAATGCACCTGCCAACCCTACAAATCATTTTAATGGCTCAATGTTACCTCACTCCACCTCACATGTTGGGGCATCTTATGATGCCTATCCACATGTCCCTTTAGACTTTGGATCATCTTGTGATGCCCATCCCTACATCCAATTACCCATTAGGGAATCTTAAGATTCCTAATCTTATTCTATAATGCATAATAAAAAATAAATTCAACTTTAAAAAACCTTTTGATACTTATATACTTGTATTTCACATGCTCATCTTTAATATAGACATTAGCATATGTATTACTTATTATGTTTGTCTCATGTTTCTTTGTTTTTATGCACTTCAATTCTTTTAGTCACACTTTACTAGCATATTTGTCACCTTTGGGTTCTTTGGTTTCCTTACACCTTACATTTGGCATTCATTTTCATTTTGATTATTATATATCTCTTTAATTTTTGTCTTTTTATGTCATTCTTTGCCTTAGTAGATTTATGCTTATTTTTCCCATTATTTAACATTCACCTCATGTCATTCTTTGCCTTAGTAGATTTACGCTTATTTTTCCCATTATTTAACATTCACCTCATTGGTGTTCACCTTGTGAGTTTTAGTGTAAGACCATGGATAAGACCTAGATTTGCTCACAAATTACCACATTAAAATGTCTTTAAATCATTTTTTGGGATGACTACTACTTTAATTGGTGTTTGTGCTAGATCGATTGTAGGTTAGTATGGATTATCTTAGTGGAATGACTATTATAAGCATATAACCATCCATTTTATAACACTATTTTAAATCCTTATGATCAGCTACAAGCATATTCATCATTATATCACTTGTTACATAGATGGATCTCTTATAATCCCCATATTTCCCTTATCTCCTTTCATTTGAGGCTCACATCAGTCAATTTTGAGATTGCACACTTACTTGTGGGCAAGTCTAGGAGTCTTTAGACACCTTGGTCTTTAGGTCCATTTCTATAATGACCAAGTGTAAGCTCTCTTATGTCTATCAACTATTTCACTCATGTTTGGTTCTTTGATTATGTATGGAGGAGGAGGAATATAAAAATCCAAAACAAATTAAACACCAAATCATAAAATACAAATAAAAGGCAATGATGCGGAGGCAAAAACAATATTAAAAGTTAGATCACTCCAAAAGACATGATCTATATTTGGCACATCTCCTATCTTAGTTGAAACTCAAACTCCATAGTTGGCCTCATGATAGAGATGAGGTCCATTAGGGTGTGGTAGGCTAGTAGACTAGGGTAGGAGGTCTTATTATATTATATACTATCTAGTGCCACCTACTTTCTCACATAAGTAGCTAATCTTTATAGTAGATTGATGGATCTGTAAGGGGTCAGGAGGAATGGGGAACATGTTTTGGGATGGTAGGTCCATTTTAATTTTCATTCATATAACCTTCATGGGTTAATCTATGTACTTCAATTATTAGCCAAGATTTGTGTTCATTAGTCAAAATGTCCTAAATCCTTGATGCTGATAGTTCTTAGCCTTTATCACTTGCCTATTGTGTCTCATTCTTGCTAAGGATGTTCACATAACCCATGTGGTACCTCACATTTCTTATTTACAACATATTTTCCTTATATTCCCCTTGTTGGATATTGATTTTAGCTAATCACATATACCTCATTACACCTCTTTGTTTATAGTTTATGAGTTGCATTGTAAGACCTTAGATAGGACCAGGTCTTCCTTACAAATACCCTTACACCATTTTCTTACCAAACCATCTCATTGTCACACTAGTCATGTCATTAGGTTGTTGTGTTTTTTACATTGTATCTTAGAATAAGAACTAAGTTTGAGTTTTCATCCTTTAGATCTTTTGATTTTCATTTATCCATCATATTCTTGTTTGATTTTTGTGGACTTCACTTATCTTATATATAATATTTAGCATTCTTACATGTTTCTCTTTATGTATGAATTCTTCATGTTTGTCTTACATCTTGACCAACATTTATATTTCATTTATTTATGTTTTCTTCATCTTCATTTGACACAATTGTATTACATCTTGATTTACATTTAATTTTCAATCCTTCATATTTGATTTGACATGTTTATCTTACATGGGGTTACTTTTCACTTTCTTACATATATTTGATAATTTTTTATTGTATTCATAATTCATTTTCCATTTATGTCTTACTTCCCAATGTGGTTTCATATTTTCTACATTCCTTTTGGCCATTTATGTTTTACATTCTTTCCAATGTGATTTACTGTGCTCTACAATCATTTGTCATTCATTTTCCATCATTTTTTCATTCATTTTCCATCAACATTTTGGTTCTAACCTTTCCTTAATAATCCTAATTTTATAATTTTCCTAAGTAATTCATTACTACTTTAACCATACTTTGTATGCACACATTGCTTATATAATTAGTCTTGTATCCTTAGGGTTTCTCAAATACATGCACTGCACCCTCTACTATCAAGACTAGTATGTTTGCATATAATCACTTAGAAAAAAGGTAAGTTAAGGTATGTATATGGTATTTTCAATCACTCTCACTCCATTTTAGCATTACTTTCCATATGTACTTTTTTATTTATCTCAATCTTGTGTATTTATATGTTCTTTATTAAATCACCATCCCTTGTTACACTCACATGACACATGATGAGATTTGAGTGGGGAATATGTATACACATAATATTTTTAAACTTTACCACTTACTAAAACTTTATATCTTGCAGGATCCTATCAATTCTTAATCTCTTTGAGTGCATGCCTTAAGGGGTGCATCAAGAAAGGGGTGGACAGACCATTGGTGCTTCATAGGATTTTTATCCCTTTTTCCACTTGATATCTACACACTTGTCTCCTAAAATCCATTCCTTAAGCTTGGCCTTCTATTTTAAGTACTGCTCTAGTCATTTTCCACCTTTAGTCCCTTTTTCTAACCTAAAACCCATTTTGACAATTTACATGACTATGTCAGCTACATTGGCCTTGTACTCTTTTTGATAAAAATTATTTAGGGTCTAGATCATCCCCTGGCCTACCTATTCCATGACCTAGTGAGTTTTTGTCAACAATAATACTATGTTGACTGGATTGACCCTGTGAGCCAAAAATTTCAAAAAGGTGTATGGTTAGATATGCCTATATAAACACATTCATTTACATCATTTATCATGAAGAGAAGAAGTAAGATATATTATCCATCTTCTTATCCACTATTCTACTTGAGGATCAAGCTTAAGGTTTCATACTTTTTTTGGAGATATGGATCTGGTCTTGTGGATAAGTCTTTTGGATGTATTGATAGGTTTTGTAGCCTAGAGATGATTTATCCTTGGCATCCTTACATATCAAAATAGCCTCTTGCAAATCACCTTGGCTAAGGGAGATATTGAAGCTCATTATGTTCATGTTCAAAGGTAAGTATTCCTAACTTTGTTCTTTCTTTGTAAGAGTTGATATTTGTTTGTACTTATCTTTCATGAATTAGGATTGTGTATACATTGATGTGAGTATATGTCTTCTATGCATGTTTAATTTTAGTGTTTATTACCCCCACTTTGTGACACAAGATTTGGTGAGCACTAGATTAGATTTTTACTTGTTATTAATATAGTGACTATGAAAACATAGGACCTAGTTAGGGTTATTATGTAGTTTTGCTTAATTGGAGGATTTGGAACCCTCGCTAATGATATTATTATGGTAATATATCCCATCATTAAGTCTAGTGGATCCATATTGGTCATGACCCCAATCATCTAATGTATCCCCAATCGGAAGTGTAAGTAGGATTTATCTTCTCCAAGATAGGATTGATTTGTAGATATGATGCATTTTTGATTGCATACACTTCCCAACATGATTTAGTATGTTATACCTTCAATTTACATAATTTTGTCATTTATATGCTTGATCCTTTGGTTCTAACCTTTCCTTAACAATCCTAATTTGCCAATTTTCCTAAGTAAATAATTATTACTTTGACCATCCTATGTATGTACACATTTCTTCTATTATTAGTTTTGTATCCCTAGGGTTTCTCAAATTCAAGTATTACACCCTCCATGATCAAAACTAGAATATTTTCATGTAGTCATTCAATGGAAAGGTAAGTTAAGGTATATATCTAGTATTTTTATTTATTTTCATTTCATTTCTGCTTTAATTTTAGTATTTCTTCTTTTTAACTCATTTTTTTATGTTGTTATTTTCTTTCTCAAACCACCATCCCCTATTACACTCATGTGACACATGATGAGCTTCAAGTGGAGAATGTGTATGCACACAATACTTTTATTTAAATTTACCACTTACTAACATTTTATATCTTATAAGAACCTATCAAGTTTCAATCTCTCTGAGTGCACACATTAAAGGGTGTACTCAAAAAGGGGTGGGTAAATCATTGGTGCTTAAAAATATTGTTGTGGCTTTGCATCATTCCTACCATTTGGCCTACCATTTGATATTAACATAGCCTTATCCTATGTACTTCCCTAAGCCTTATCTCTTCTCTTTCAACCTTTAGTCATTTTTTCCTTTATTATCCCTTCCTAAGCCTAAAACCCTTTTTAATATTTTACAATATAGATTTGATTGGGTTGAAAATATATTATAATTGATACTTTTTTATTAATGAATAGTATAGAGTCGATTGGGCTGACTCTATATTCTAATTGATACTTTTTTATCAATTAACAATACAAAGTTAATTGGATCGACTCTATCAGATAAACTTTCAAAAAGGTTTAGGATTATATTTAACTATATATACACATACATTTTATTCATTTAAAGAGAGAAGAGAAGAAAAAGAGATATATATTTCACATCTACTTATCCACTATTCTACTTAAGGAGCATAACTTAGGGTTTCATACTTTTTTGGAGATACATATTTTGTCTTATAGAAAAGTCTTTTGGATGAATTGATAGGTTATATAGCCTAGATATGATTTATCTTTATCATACTTAAATACCAAAACAACCTCTTGAAAATTACCTTGTCTAAGGGAGAGATTAAGGCTCGATGGGTTCATCTTCAAAGGTAAGTATTCCTAACTTTGTTCTTCCATTGTAGGAGTAGATAGTTATGAATTTGTACTTATCTCCCATGTATTAGGATTCTATATACATTGACATGAGTATATGTCTTCTATGCATGTTTAATTTTAATGTTTATTACACCAAATTTATGACACAAGCTTTGGTGTGCACTAGATTAGACTTTATTTTACTTGTTATTAGTTTAGTAAATATGAAAACATAGGACCTAGTTAGGGTTATTACATAATTTTACTTAATTGAAGGCTTTGAAATCCTCCTTAGTGATACTATTTTGGTAATATATACCTTATATAGATATAGTGGATCCATCTTGGTCATGACCCTAAATATCTAATGTATCAACAATCAAAAGTGTGAATAGAATTTATCTTCTCCAAGATAAGATTGATTTATAGATCAATTGAATTTTGATTTGCATACACTATGGATAGAGTTCCCAACTAAGGGAAGTATATCCAAATATTTAATAAATCCTCCCTCACACATTCATCAATTACTCACAATAAAAAAATATTGAAATTTTCTTATATTAGTCATCAAATTGGATACATAGAAATTGCTCACAATGGGAGCTATAATATTTATTATAATAATGTTGATCATGACATTATTGACTCAAGGCAAATTAATTATTTACCCCTCTCTCTTTCTCCATTCTAAATTTTTATAGAGTCTCATTATTATCTGGTCATCTCTTCCTTATGACAGAGTTTCCTCATTCTATCTTTAGCATCTTGGAAATGGTACTCATATGTCCCATTTAAAGGCCTCTTCAAAAATGTCTAGAAGCTTGTTTCTTGCTATGCCAATAAACTACCATTTGATCATTTATTTAATGAAATGTATTATAAAATATATTGGCTATATTTATGGTATGGATATCTCAATATATTTTAGATACTAAAATTTAAACTACCAAATTAGTTGTCAGTTAATCCCATATTTTCTATTTAAGTGTTGACATGTAACAATTAAAATTTTGGTAGGTAGGTGGTCCTATCAAAATGATGTGGAATTATATCTATATTTTTGGTTTTCTAGAAGCTTAATTTATTATTTTAATATTAGAGATTAAAGGATTATTTTATGCATTTGAGAGCTAATCATGCTTGAAATATACGTGTGGACTTATCAAAAACTCACATGTATTGACTTCATGTTGACTCCTCTTCTTCCTTAGCATGCTAGAGCACTTGGTCAAAATGGTGTGTAAGAGAATTAAGTCCAAGTTATTCATGTGTTTCAATTCAAAAATCCAAAACTTCTATGTCATTATATTGAACTGATCATTTTATGTTGTCTCATTATTAGGTTGAGTCTATATATGATTGACCACTTGTGCACATGGATACTAGATTCTACACAAAATTATATAAGATTTATTTTCCATGAATTATCCTAAATCAGAAACCTTGGGTAGCTAAAATTTGAGCTTTATTTCATGGGCTAAAATTTATGAGATCATATCCATAATGACCAATCTCTTTAAGTTTTAACCATGATGGATATTCAATTGCATGATTCACCATTTCACCAAATACTTATTATATTCTTTCATGAATGTTTGCTTCACAACCTTAGGTCTAGTATTAACTCTATCTTTTCCCCCTTTTTCTTAGGTAATATCACCCTCCAATATGAAACTTTTACCTACTCTTCTTATTCTTATTATTCCTCATTAAGATCATATAAGTTTAACACATTAAATATTAGTTATATATCCATCCTTTCCATTAGTTCAATCTCATATGCATTCACTAAATACTTGTGAAATGCCGTGTAGGGTCCTATCTTTTTCATCTTCAACTTATTATGGGCTCCTCATGGAAACATGTTTTACAAAAATAAACTAACACCAAGTATCCTTATTCAAATTATTTATTTTTTACCTCTCATTATATGTCGCTTATATCCTTGAATACTTTCTCAAAAAATTTATTCACTTCCTCCTAAAACCTTCACATGTATTAATCTTAATATCCATGTACTCCATCTATTCTCATCAACTCAGTTAATCCTCTTAGACTTACTCCACAAAAAACCTAGAAAGGTGTTTTTACCATATATATATTCACCTAATTATTTAGGCAAACTCATACTGTGACAACATCATATTGAAATGTCTTTGTTTTTCTTTGACTAGAGATCTCAAAAAAATTCCAAGGATTTGGTTAACAACTTCAATTTATCCATCAGTTTATGGATGGTATGTGGAACTATATTCCAACCTTGTCCCTAACATCTTCTATAAAGTGTGATAAAAATGTCCTACAAAATTCATGTCTCTATCTAATACTATGTTTCATGGTATTCTATGCAACCATACCACCTATTTGAGGAAAAATTTGGTGATGCTTGTCATATTGATAATATTGTTACAAATTATAAAATGTCTCATCTTAGAAAAAAATTATACCACAAAAAATATATAATCAGTGCCCCTTTTAATCCTAGGAAATCCAAGTAAAAATTTCATACTTATGTCCTCCCATGGTATATATTACATTATCAAGGGTTGGTATAAATGTGTATTTTGACTTTTTCCCCTAGATAACCAACATATTCAACACTTTTATACATATTTATGCAAATCTACACCCATATTTGGCTAGTAGTATCCTTTAGAAAATAGCATGAATGTCTTGTCTCCCATAAAATGTTTAGCTATTACACCACTATGCTTTTCCTTTAGGTTATTCTCATGCATCAACCATATGGGTACACATAATTACACTCCTTTAAAAATCATTACATATTAAATTATATATTTTAACCATGGTGTTTGATCCATATTTATCACTTCCTTGAAACATTTCCATGCTTCTTGAAAATATTCATACTCAGAATATAACTCCTTTGTCGAATAAAAACCCAACACTTCAATTCTCATCTCATTCAACACTATCACTCTCATGATCAACATGTCTAAGACCTTATTTGATCTTCCACTATTTTTATTCAACATGGACATATATATTTGGAGGTAATTTACCCACTTCATATGTATTTGGTTTAACTTCCCTTTTTTATTGATGAATTTTAGTGGTTGGTGGTTTTTATAGAGTACAAACTCTTTGAGAAATAAATAGTTTATCCACTTCTTGAGTACCTACACTATGGAATATAACTCTTGGTTGTAGACTAAATATATATAATTTGCATCATTTAGCTTCTCACTAAAGTAGGATATATTTATTCCTTCTTAAATCAATATTGTGTTAATCAATTTGCCACTTTCAACACATTCTACTTGGAAACATTTTTTGAAATATAGTAGTGCCAACACTAGTTTGCTCTACTTGAAATTTCACTCCATTTATTTTATATAAACAAATTTCTTATGATCTCCTAAAAATTTATTTGTGATTGTTTAAAAAAATCAATAAAATTTTCTTATGAACTTCTTATACAAGATTTCTAGTCCATGAAAACTTCATGCCTCAAAATCATTTCTCAGTGATGGCCAATCCATTATCATGTGTACTTTATATGGGCCCATTTTTAGCCCTTATTTGGACATGAAAAACCCAAAATTCACCATCTCATATTTAATAAAACTACAATTATTCACATTAACCAATAACTTCATGTCACATAAGTTCTCTAACACATTAATAAAATGCATTAGATATTCCTCTTTTGTCTTAATAAGAACTAAGTCCTGTGGGCTTGAGGGTTGTGACACCCAATTTAGGGTTCCTGTTGAAGGCCACCCCTATGGAGGCATGGCTATAGGAGATGATGGCTGAGAAAATGGACCTAGGGGAAATATCCTTCGCTCAAAACTTGTCAAACATCCTACACCTCATGGTTCTATACAAATACGACAAAATATACACGGATAGTGACATCATAATCCTGAGGTGGTTGTCAAAGCTATGGAATGTAATTGAGGTGCAGAATATGGATCTTGAAAGTGGGGTGTGGAATTGGCTGAACAATGTAGTTCTGGTGTTTGAAAAGGGGCATCCACTAGTGTAAGTATGCCTAGGCTATGGGCAGTGTGATTTTAGGGTTTGAGGGCATGGTGGAGCATGGCCTTTTTCTCAACATGGCTATGGACATTATTATTGTTGGATCTGATAATGTCTCTACCAAATCAAAGGGACAAAGAAACCAAAGGTATTTTGTAGAATTTTAATGTCCCAGTAAATGCTTGTGTGTCATTATTACAATGGTAACCTGCATTGTTGGCCAGGGTAGAATGCTAAAGATATATATTTTTTAGCATTCTTTACCCTATGCTAGAAGTTATTTGAGGTTTCAGGTCCTTATAAAACTTGGGTACTTTTATTGGACTATGTTTGTGGTTTTAGGTTCTTGTAAAACTTGATTTTGATGCTGCTCTATAGTAGGTTTTAGGATTACTTTTCCTAGTGGTTGTTAATGCTTTATCTTTCTTGATTATGTTAAAGGGTTTCAGGGTCCCTTCAAAACCTACTTTTACTGTAATCTAAAACATACCTTGCTAAAAATGGTCTCAATACTTCATTCATCAACCTCATAAATGTACTAAGTAATTTGGTTAGCCCAAATGGCATAACTAACTAGTCATATATCACTCCCTTCATTTTAAACATCATTTTCCATTCATCACCCATGTAGACTCTAATCTAGTGATAGTCACTCTTCAAGTCAATCTTACTTAAATATCTTGTATCAATCAATAAATACATCATGTCATCCATGTGAGGTAATATAAACCTATACTTTATCATAATTTTTTTATGGAGTGAAAATCCATACACATGCACTATTATCCATCCTTATTTGGTGATAACATGGTAGGTATTATTCATGGGATCAAGCTCTCTTATCAACCCTTTGTTCAAAAACTCATGCACATATATTGTCACTTATTCACTATCCATAGGTTTCATCTAATGTGAAAATTTATTTGGAAAACTCACTCTTGGAATCAATTTGAGTTGATGGATAATGATCCTTACTAGAGTTAGATCCTCCATAAACTTATTTGAGATAATATAAACTAAATTTTCCAATAGTTCATTCACTTTGCATGAAAGTGTATCCTCCACATTTTATTTAGCATCTACACAAATTTATTATTCCACCTTAGGTATGTCAACATGGCATTCCTCTTCTCAAACTTCTCTTAAGAACTATTTACCTATAATAATCATTAATCTCATGGACACACTTATGGTTCCTTTATCTTCCTCATTCTTTAAAGGACACAAGGTATTTACCTTGCCATTATTTTCCAAGTGATAGTTATTTTCACACCCATAATATATTTCCTTTTGGTCAAATGGCCATGGCCTTCTTAAATTACATGACACACATCAATGGGCATCATGTCACACCACACTTAATCTTGATATGTCATAGCATAAACATGAGTCCCATTATTTTGGTCACCTACCTTTTGTTCATCTTTTCATCCAAGGTTATATCATTTTTCCTTGATTGTTGATTATCAATAATTTTAATGGCTTGCCTATGTGTGAATTTATCCTTGTGAAGCCTATATAAATAAATGTGCCATTAGACATTTCATAAGCTCACTTATCATCCAAATATTTTAAAATTAAAGTAACACAATTTTATTAATTATTTTCAAGATTTGTGCACATTATTTCAAATAACCTACATTTCCTTCATTATCAATTATTTTTTTATGGTAACACATCTTGTACCAAAATAATTCCATAGTGAAGTTTATAGTGTAATTTGATTATCTATGATATGAGGTAAATCCATTTATCTCATTTGATTTTTTATCACTCATGAATCACTATAATCATATTAAACCCTAATTTTGAGTGTATGGGACATGGATTTATAACCCTCACAAGGGCCCAATCTACTAGCCTTGCACATGTTGTATATTCTTGTGATATTATGGTGAGTAAGGGATAAGTAAAACAAAATCATATTCTCATAACATTTAATATAAATTCAAAAATAAAATCTTAGAACACATTCATCAGTGTTTATGGAAGCATCCTAGAAAGAAATCCAAATTTCCATAATCTTAACAGAAACCACATTTTGTCTTAAAATTTCCATAATCAATCATATGGTTACATTTATCCATATTCATGGGTTCCATGATTGTGTTCATATTCTATATTGTAGTTATATTTTATGTATTTTGTTTATTAAATCTAATAAATCAATTTCCATTATCAAAAGTTAGTTACAAAACCCATATGTGTCTATTTCACTCATTTATCTCTCTTTACATATATTTATTGTTTTGTCTTTCAATTATCAATAATTTAATACTTTAGTTCTCAATTTTAGTAAATTAGTTTAGATCAATTATTTTAGTTTATTTTATTTTCTTATACTTCCCTAATGTGCATTGGTTTACCATTTCATAGTGGAATTTCCCCGTTGTGTCACTATTTTGTTAAAAAAAATTAGGTGAACCCATATGTTCTTCAAATGTATCAATCTCAAGGTTCCTTATTTTTAACCTTCTAGGGTCTGATTTCACCTTTTATATCTTATTTTTATATTTGAGCCTATGTTCTTATGAGCATTCACCTTTCAAATCGAATTCTTATATTTTGATGAATTCATCTTATTGACTATTCAAAATTTATGTTACTTATTCCTTAATATTATGAGATCTTATTTTACACCTTTAAATTTTTATTTTTATATTTTTGTGTGTTCTTTATTTATTTATAATTATCCATATATTTTTGTTTGATTTCTATGTTACCCATACTTACATTTTATGTTAATCAATAAATATTAACCTACAAACCCTACTAAGAAAGGTGCTAGATATAGTGGTGTTATTGGTGATTTGATTCAAAATTATTGTGAGTGGAACTTAAATATATATATATATATATATATATATATATATTTAAAATTTATTCTATTTTGTTCCTTACATTGATAATGATATAACACATAGAGATAGTGAGCATGCATATATTTCACATGATTACAATTCTAACTATGATATTCATGATGATAATGTCAATTTCAATTATTAAAATTCCAATTATGATTATTTAAAAAAAAATTGATAATATGACTCAAAACAATTTTGAAAACTATATTTTGACATGTCCTTAAGACATTGATGCCATGATTTATGTTTTAATTGATATAAAAAATGACTTAAAATTGGATAAAGAAGTCACACCTAGGAATGAATGTGTCATTAATGATCCATTCAATGTTTATAATTTACATATTTGAGGCTATCCTTATAAATCACATGGTGAGTCTAGTGCTTATACTAATATTTTAAAGCCTTCACCTAGTGTTTTTGCTCAGATTTCTAGAATTATTCCTATACAATTATTTTACTAAATAGTGACACTAGGGCAACTAACATTAATGAAAAATGGATTAAACAAGGGCATAAGGTAGATATATAATAATGTAATCTAAAATAGCAATCATATCTATATAATATATTTTGAATTAGAATAAATCAATTTGAATATAAATAAATTAATATAAACCAATATACAAGGTACAATAAATAAAATAAAGTATAAAACTTAAAGTAAGATATAAATAATGAATTACAAAATTAATATTTATACATATCTTTAAATATGATTATTTTTTGAATATATAGGTTATTCTAAGATCATGTGCTGAGTAACAAGCTTTACGAATGTGTTACTACTAAAACAAAGAAAGAAGATATACAAGGACAAGTTTGTAGAATGGGACAAGTGTGTAGTGTGTTTTTGTTTAGATATTGTAGCTTTGACTTGTCATATTATGCATTGGATCTAAAAATTGGGGTATGTTCACCTATTATTTATGATTCCAATATATGCATATAAACCATCTTGATATGTCAATGACATAAAAACATAATTATAATTACTACATAGGAATAAAATGGGAATTAAATTCAAAATGGGGTAATAGGGTTAAGGAAATAGTTGATCTACTCTCATAAACCAAAATGTAATTGAACACTACCTACATAGCCCAAATGGTCCTTAGTCTAATGTATTTATTCCTGCTAGATGTGTGTGTTCAATCATGGATATAATATTAGATGCTCTTTCACCTATAAAAAACCTTGACACAAGCATTAAAATTATGTATTAATCCTTAGGATCCATAGACAAATTATCTATTTTCCATATAAAATTTTGTATAGCTTTTGATCATTGATATTAAGTGAGTTTTGTATTTACAAAACATATATTTATATGTAATTTTATATTTTAATTAAGAGGATAGTTGGTGCTCAAAGGGACCGACTCAAAATAACCAATGGTCATAAAAAGGATAGTTACCAATATATAGACTCATAATTTTAGACAAGTTACACTAGGACAAGTCCATGTTATAGGATAGGTTCAAAGTGTATCCTTATCCATGTAGTGAAGGCTTGTCAAAAAATCCAAAAATGAACATAGATAAGCATATAAGAAATTTGGGATCCCATAGACAAAATGTGAGAAAATAGAATAATAACATAAATAGACCTTTAAAATATTATAAGAGAGAAAATAACAATAATTGAGACACAATACATCAATGAGCCTTTCATTCAATAATAATAATTCAATAAGAAGAATTATGTAAAAATGTTTATTTTGAATACTCTTGTGCCAAAATTGGGTGTCTAAATTATCACCCCATCCCCCTCCTCTTTATTCTATTGATGTAATAAATTGAAGCTACTAGTGTAAATGAGAAATAAAAACTTGAGTGTGGAAATACACTTTATCATCATAGGTGTTGTTAATTATATTCAATGAATAACTAAACCAAGTGGAGATAAGGTGATTTTAAATTTTTTTGCTTCTTGGCCAAAGAAAACAAGAAATTTTGAAAGTGTTAAGGGATTAAAGTCGTAATTGTACCAACTCATAAGCTGATGTTGAGAATGATCAAGTCTTGATGAGTTCAAATTTTGACTTGAATATAGATATGATTTCACTTGTGAGGAGTGCTCTAAAATAAGTAGAAGTAAAAAATATTGAGTGTCACTAAACTATAATAGGAAAAAATAAAAATTAGTATGGGAACCAATCCATGGTTCATTAAAGTGTGACCAAGATGTGAAGTGTCACTAAGCTCAAAAATGGCCCACTTGTAAAAATATGAATCATGCCACTGTAGATGAATCTTGATTTAATCTATAAATTTTAAAAAATTTGAAATTTTATTTATTGAAAATTGTAGTACTTACTACTTTGAGATTTTTTTAATATAATAAGAAGTAGAACATGAACTAGTTTTATGCCCCTTGCAAATTATATTGTGTTAAGCTCGTATTTGAGTGTTTTTTATATTTATACAAATTGAATTTATGAAAAGGGAGGCATGTGGTCCAAATATTTTTAAAAATTTGATTTGTTTTTAATGTTATATTTAGTAAGTATCATACTTTTTATGAAGATAAGAGTCATTAGATTGTGTAAATATTAATGTGCCCCCCTTTGAGGTGAGGGGTGATGGAAATAAGACATTTTACTCAAAAGGATGTATTGAATTCCCAAAGAATGTATTATGATAATGATATTTTAAATTATCAAAAAAAATGAAAATTGGTTTAAAATATCATAGTTGATATGATGCAAAAATATATATCATCAGTATTATAATAAATCTGATGGTATGCAATTTGGATAAATATCATGCAAAAAAATTCTAGTTGTATTGAGAGATTTGAATGAATAGGAATGGCACCATGTGGGTCATGGGTCACCTTAGTTTAAAATTGAGAATATAAATAGGTTTAGAAAAAAATTAAATAGTTGATTTCATTTGAAACCAATAGTAAATTTTTTAAATTTTCATTAAGAGATTGTGAAAATGTCACAAATGAGACTAACACTTCCAACACAATTTGAGTGAGTTCAAGCCATAATTGATAAATATTCAAAGAATAGTTTATTAAATATTAAACCCTTAATAAACATTACATTTTTATTTTTCTTTAATTTTTCATTTTTTATTATTTTTTTAAATTTGTACATTATTTTCCTTCAACAGTTGGTCTTGTTTGGGGTCATCATGGACTTATTCAGATGAACACAAACTTATAGATGTGGCCATCTAAAAATTACAATATTTTATATGTATATGTATGCATTAATGTGGATCTATCTAATTTGTAAATGGAAATTAATTTCATATGTTTCTACTAATTGGTGAGTCATATTCTAAACTTGGAATGTGATTATGCTTGCAAAGTGATTTGAGGGATTGAGAGTTCCATCATGGACATGTTATGTAGACTATTTGTGGCCTATATTTATCAAAGGCTAATAATGAAATTATTGGTAGAATTAGACTAGGTAATATTAATCAGTTAGGTCTCATACCCTATGATATGTATATGATGACCTATTGAGCAGTGTGTTTGGATTTAGACATGTGTAGCTTTTGGCTACATATGAGAGAGATGACCATGACATTAGAGGATGTATGGTGTATATTATGATTACCCACAGTTGGTGTATAAATTTTTTGAGAGATAAGAGTTAATATTAATGATGCTCATCAATATATGATAGTTCATGATAAGGGTGTTAGGTATGTGGTAGGATAGTATAGCATTTTTAATCTAAGATTATTTTATCAAGTGTTCTATGACAAAAAATTTCTATGTGGTTTACTTACATATTTTTAATTTCTTGATGGAGGAGTGGTTTTCATTTCATATATGATGAGTAATATTCTATGGATTATTGAGGATCATCTTACCTAATTTTCATGGGTGTGAACCATGTTGGCCCACTTGTATATATATTTCCATAAGTTTACTTGGGATGGATATGGTAAATGTGTGGGATTAGCCACATTATTAAATTATTGGGTGTATAAAGATATCATTATTATTAGACCAGTTAAGTTTCCTCTAGTTAGATGGTCCCATCCTCATATGTATGCCTGATGGTGGAAAAGTAATAGTCAATTTACATGATCGAGCATGATGGATTTCCATCACATATTAGATTAGTTTATAGCATTTTATGTTATATAGAAACCATATCAAGGATTTGAGGGATAAAAGGATGATGTCATGGAGTTACAAAAAATTCAAGTTAGTTTTTAGATTCATGATTGGTTTTTAGGGGTCTATGAGTAGTTTTAGATAGATCATGTGATCTGATAGTTTGGTATTATATAGGGAGTGCCCCTAGTAATAATTATTTAGGCATGATCAATGAGGACCCTAACATGATTAGAGAAGTAATCTCAATCATTTATAGATGAGTTATCTCCCTTTATAGTAGATGAGAGATATTTGGTGATATATATTCCATATGTTGATGATTTTGGATATTAAATGATTATACATGATGGTAGATACAATGTAGGTGACCATGCTTATTTTTAATTTTTGTCATTATAGCTCTAGTAGCAAACCTAGGAGTGGTTGGTGTAGGTGGTAAGTATATTTATAATATGTTTGTTGATATAATTATATATAATAATAAAATGTATGTTAATATTATGCTTGGTATATATGTAGGATATTATTATTACTGACCATTAGTAATATATGCAATTATTTTTTTTCTTATGATACATGTACTAGATAGTGCCATTCTCAAGAACCTCATGGATAAAAGAGTTGCAGATAGGATTATTAGATCAATGAATTGAAGATAATGGATTGATCTCATGAGTTAATAAAGTGCATATCATAATTAATTTTCTAATGAATGAAATCAAGCATAGAGAAATACTACAAAAGGAATAAGAGAAAAAGAAATACTCTATATCATGCTAAATGAAGATTACAAAGGGAGAGAGGTGTATATATAGGTTAGAGAGGGAAATATATCACACATTATAGTGAATGTGGTAATAATATTCCCAAGTAACCAACGTGACCTCTGTATCCCTAAGAAAGCTAATACGACCATGTAGGCAAAACCTAGTAGAAAAAAGGCCTACACTAACACCCCACATAAGCACAGCTTAGGTAGGTGATGATACAAAAAATGGGTAATGATAACAAGGCCTAATGAGGTACCCATGTATAATGTAATCTCTCATAACTAAGAGAAAAAGAAGAAACCTAGTGGGGAAAACTCCCCCTCAAAAGAGATAAAATAAGAAGAGGAAACTAAAATACCCCATAGAAGAAGATGTTAAAATAATCAACACTCCATGTACATAGCGATGATCCCCAATATCCTATAAAACATGAAAGAAGTATGCTTCCACACATAAGAGAGAGAATGTGAATACAAAATGTTGCATGGCAAATGTTGTAGTAGGTCCCTCTAAAATAAATGTTCTCTCTTCCTTTCAGAAGAAATAAACCCTAAGTTATCAAGTTGTTGAATTCCCACTCAAGTGGAATACAAGTAGCAATCATGATGTAGATCTCTAGAAAATGTTCAAATGTCTCCCTAGTAATGCTTGAATGTGCCAAAGTCTGATCAGGTATCACAAGCCTAACAATAGAAGATGGAAATGAAGAATCATACAATGAAGAGGAGAGAATAGCTAGAGAATAAGATAGACATGGATCATTCTCTAAGAGAATGTTTATGGGAAGAGGAGAGAAAATCTCAACAATTATCAAAATTGAAGATTGGTCTGAAAATGAAACACTTAGATATAAAAGATGAATGTCCATAAGAACACATGAGTCATCAATACTATCAATGTGTGCAATCTCACGAAAATTAGTAAAGTCCTCTAAAATGCAAGTCTATGAAGGCTATAGAAGAGTAATAATTGGCACAAAAATGGAAGTAAAATCTATAATAAGACAACTGAGGTCTATAAAAATCTCATCCTGTAGTGGGGGATTGATAGAAGAAAGAGCACTATCCGTCATAAATGTATCATCACAAGAAATAAAAGTAGGAGGAGAGATTACAATAGTCTTAAAAGAGATAATAGAAATTGGAGGAGTGATGTAAGTCTCAAATAGATCATCAAAAATAGATTTTAGGATGCTCTAAATAATGTAGGGGCACTCTGTATGTTCCACATGGCAATGAAGATCCATAGAAACATGAAGTAATATAGTGGAAAAAACCTTGTCACAAGTATTAACCTACTTATTAAACTGAATAAGATTAGTGGGTGTAAGAATCTATCCATATAGAAATGGAATATAATTATTGCATGCGAGTAATTA
Organism: Torreya grandis; assembly: GCA_037957365.1. Taxonomy (NCBI): domain Eukaryota; kingdom Viridiplantae; phylum Streptophyta; class Pinopsida; order Cupressales; family Taxaceae; genus Torreya; species Torreya grandis. The sequence goes on along the minus strand of JARHVA010000634.1, from coordinate 3,431,170 downwards.
TACCATGTAAGCATGCTGGGAAACATAATTTTCCTTCCCAAGAAGGATCACTAGAGATGAAACAACTCTCCTCATTTGGAATAATAGTACATGCTTTGGAGATGGACTTTAAACTATGTCAAAAATGAGTCCTGAAAAATGAGAGAAATCAATACACAAGTGATAATGCACACTCAAATGGATGCCAGGCATTGTTAGTAATGCATCTAAGAATACAAGAGAGATATATGCAAGCAATCACTAAATGGGCATAGGTAACAATACAAAAACTAAATGTGCACATGAGAAAGAGTGTAGGGCCCAAGATAACTTCCCCAAGATAATTAGCAGTGACCCCCGTATGTTTACAATTACAAATCACACTCAAGGAATGATCAATATATGTTTATGATCGAGTACCAGTGCACACTCTAAGTATAGATGTCAAAATTAACCAAAATGGGTCCACACAAGTCATTTTAGTCAATGTGCAAGTGAAAAAAACATGTTTTAATGAATGGACATCAGAATCAATTAATAATTCATCCATGAGAATGATCAATCAGTGAAATTTACCAAATTAGTACACGTGAAATGTAAATAGGCCAAGTAGGATGACATCAGACTCTACCGATAATATGTCCATATGAGGAGAATTAAATGTGTGAACTAGTCAACCCCCCTAAATTTTGGAACTTTATAATTTAGTGCATTTTATAATGCAAATGGGCTATCTACATGGGAAATTTAAAAATACACACTTTTGAAAAAGATGGTGCTCAATTTCAAGCTATCATTTACAAGATATTAACAAAATAAATTCCTATCAATAGCCCATTTTTAATTAAAAATACACTAAATGATTAAAATATGCTTGACTTTAAGGGGTTACCTAGCTTTCCAACCACTCATTGGAATCAAAACTAAATAATAAATTAAATGGTTTTGTTTGTGAGGGGGAATTCACCTCCTGTTAACCCAGGCGTCACCCTTCATCTTCATCGAGCAAAAATACAAGGTAAATTAAAACCAATGAAATTATCCTTTACAATGTAATGATTTTAAATTTAAAGAATCAAAAATATATTTATACCCCATAATACTATATACATACCCCCCTCAATAATCAATCCCACTTCTATATCCACCCACCAAGACTTTGTCCCCCACTAGCATATTATCACCCCTCTCAAAATAAAACATAAGACCCCTTTACTTTTCTCACCCCACCAAAAAAGATCTTTCCTAAAAAATTCACAATTTAACATCAAAAAATCATTGACATTAAATATTACAAAATAATATTTTTGTTTAGAAAATAATGGTCACTATCATAGAATGACTTTATGGAGGACAAGGTAGAGGTCCAACATAATATACTATTAGAGAGTGAACCAGTGGCAGATAGATTGAATATCATAATATAAAAACTCAATGAATGAGTGAAGGTTATCTTATGTGATCAACATGAATGAAAATAATGAGCAGATCTAGGTTTGGATGGTGGCATGATCAGCAAAAGCAAATAAAGAGGCAATCCATGAGTGGACTAGAGGTTTAGGTAGCAAAGGTCTCCATGTATATTAAATCAATACAACAAATCTAAAAACCAACACAATATTCAAGAGATGTATATCTTATATGCCTCCTTAAAATTCCAATACCACCCTTGGCTTCAACACCTCACTTCAAGCACAAATTTATAATCTTTCACATATTATGAAACATTGAGCAAGACACCTAGGTCAATGCAAGCTTGGTATGAATGAAAGTTTTATCAAATTTTAATGTATAAATAAAAAATTTATAATGTTATAAAAAACTAAAATTCCTCCCTTATTTTAATGCCAAAACTCTGCAACAACATATTCAAAGCTAAGCTTTCTCATGTGAGATCTCTATCTTTGCTTCTAGTCTGATCACACACCACATAGAAATGCCAAAAACACAATGCCTTAGATAGATCTAATGATATTTGCACAAAATGTGATGCCAAGCTATAAAGTGTGATGGATTCAAAGCACCAAATTTTATAAAAAAAACTTGCAGATCTGAAATCTCCAAAATTTTAACACCTTTGTTTGAATCCAAAGCTTTGCAATGGTGTAGATTTGAGAAATCGATTGTTAGACTAGATTTTTGATTTCTACAACCCCACAAATAAAGTGCTAATGGTAAATCAAATAAGTTTATTAATGGAAAATCAAATAATACATTAGATTAAAAATTTAATGCCAATAAATAATGGATTCAAAACCTTTAGATCTAAAATCTAGAATATTTCTCTCAAGAATTCCTATGATAATACAATATCAGATCTTATGATTTCATAAAATAACAACAAATAACCAACCAAATAGACAATTGTGAACACATATTGGTGCTCTGATACCATAAAAGACTTATATCCAAGATCATTGGATCAATGAATTATAGATGATGAAGTGATCTCACAAGTTGAGCAAGTGCATATCACAATGAAGTTGCTAATGAATGAAATCAAGCATAAAGAAATACTATAAAAGGAATAAGAGAAAATGAATATTACAATGTAAAAAAGGTGTATATATAGGTTGGAGATGGAAAGATATCACACATTCTAATTAATGTCAAACTAATCTTACCAAGTAACCAACATGACCTCTAAATCCCTAAACAAGCTAATATGACCATGTAAGCAAAACCTAGTAGGAAAAAGGCCTACACCAACAATGGAATGAGTTGATGGAGTAGGGAAACAAGAATTTTTATTTAATAGAGTATAAATTTTTACTATAATTTATGTTCATGTAGCATGGAGAGTATATACTATCTATGTGGAGTAATATGCATTAGTGATTGATCAAGATCAGTTAAGAGCCAGGTTATCTTGATAGTTTATGCCTCCACTAGTGGTAGATTCAAAGTTGAGTAAAAACATATTTTTTTAGTATGTTTAATTATATGGTGAGTATATAATACTTAGGGAAAGATTGGTGACCTATGAGAATTAATGGATATCTCGATCTATGTCACATGTTTTAATGGGTTCCTCTACCTCTTGTGCACCCTTTGTGGATATGTTGATATAAATGTTGATTATGCTTTAGCATTAGTGGTCAAGCACTGATTGTAGACTAATTTTTTTATATGAGAAATTTGTATATGTATGGACATTTTTTATAAATTTAACATGTTATTTTATTTCCTTAGTGAATTTTGTTATCTTTTGAATTATTTAGCTTTCATTAAATTGCCAACTAGATGCATATAGAAATGTATCATATGGATTTACTATTTTAATATTTTTAGTTGCATTATCTAAGTTATCATGTGTATGTAATTTATGTTGTTTAACTTGTAGTTTTATTGGTTTAGAAATCCATGCTTAGGTGGGTGCTTTAGTAGTTATAGAATTAGAATCCTTTTATGTGGAGATACTTGTTTGGTTAAGATTAATATGACCATTTTTATCTTTGATATTATTTAAGACTAAAAGGAACGTATTTGATGTTTAGATTTTTTAATGAATTTATTTTAATACATTATGAATTTTTTGAAATGAAATAATTCAATTATTATAAATTTCATTTATATTTTCATAAGTTCATAATAATCGTTATCATAATGTCCATTATTGGCATGGTAATTACAAAACGGTTGACCTTTCCTTTTATCTAAATGATGTGGGGGATGATAATAATTAGGGTGTAAATTAATTAAATTTTTATATAATAATTTATGTAACATATCATGTGTACATTCATTATAAAAAAATATCATAGTTTTTTTTTTATTAAAGGTATATAGGGATTGTGAGTAATTATTCTAGGAATTTTTTTCCTTTATGCAAAACTTTGAATTGTTTAAGTTTAGATTCAATATCATATTCTAAAGTATTGAGGTGTGGTATTTTATTAGTGTGTTTATTATGGTTGTGAGTTAATTTGTTATCCATGTTATAAATGTTTGAATTAACTTGAGGTGATTTTACTTCATTAGGTTTATCATCTTAAAGTAGCTCAATGTAATATTGCATATTTTAAATAATAATAAGACCTAATTCCTATTCTAATGCTAAAGCCTCATAACAAAGAGATAAAAATGAATAAAAATTATTATAAAGTAGTTTTTATTTTAATTTATAAATGGGACCTTGAACAAAGATATATTTCACTTCTAAATCTTTGGGTTGGTAAATTAAGTGACACATACAATTTTTAAATCTTAAGATATAATGAATGAATTGCTTAGATTTTCCTTGATGAGAGGTGGGTCATTTATCATAAGTAAGCATATGTCCCTTATTTTGAATATATTGGATTAAAAGAGATTCTTAAATTTTAATAGAAGTGAATAAGGATCCACTAAGAAGGGAATGGAAGCAAGTGATTACACATCCTTCTAGACTCCTAGGAAATAATTGTAACAACATTCAACTATCATTATATCCATTAATTATCTCACAAAAAGATTTGAGGTGTAAGTACTATTCTTTACATCTATCAAATATGGAAAATGTGTGGATTTAGAATTTTTTAAGGTAAAGGTGAATATAGAATATTAAACATGTAATAATATTACCAAGAATGGCAATAGAGTTAACCCAAGTGTGATATGTTTTACTCTCTAAGGATAAATGGTGTACTTATTTCTACAAATCACCTACATCATGCATTAAGTAAATTACCTATTGGGAATGTATGTTAATATTTTTAAAAAGTTAATTTAAGGGATGAATTATGCTGTTAATATTAACCATTAGTACAGTATTTCGAATAGGAGAAATATGTTTAGGAGTAAATTCTTCCTTAGAGATGGTTGGTTTTGGAGATTCATTGGCCTTAAACATAGTGTTAATGTGTAAAGGTATAACATGTGTAGCATAAATAGGGGATGTGACATTATGATTATTATAATACTCTTGTTCACATATTTAATTTTATAATTGATAAGGATAATTATATTTACAATATGCATGGATTTTATTATCAATAGGAAAGGAGAGTGGAGAAGTATCTAGATTGGGATAAGGATAAATAGACTCATCATCACTATAGACATAATCATCATCATACCAATACTCATCATAGTCACTAAAGTTTTGGTGTTGATCATTACTATAAGGAGAGGAAGGATAAATTATCTTTATTTCTAGTATAGTTGACAAGAAAGTGATAGGAGAACTATGAAATTTAAGTGCACTAGTTATGGGATATAAAAAAGGAGAGATGGTGTTGTCACTAATAGGTTTAGTTTAAGCCTCATGAGAGAAGAGAGGATGATTTTCATCAATAACACTATCCTTAGGAGTATTTGACAACCTAATAAATGTATATAATTGGAAATAGGGAATCTTTGTGTTTTAAAGTGGCTTCTAGGGAAGGGGTGAGGAAAGAGTGTGTGAGTGGAATCCAAGTACACATCTATAGTGGATAATAAAGTGGAACATATAGAGGAAGATATAGGTGTGACCAAATAATAATCAAAATAAATATTCAAAAGAGTGTCTAAAGGAGGCACCAAAGATGAATATACAGGTGTATCTAAAGATTAATCTAAAAGATAATTTGAAAAGGAATCTATAGGTGTAAGTAAAAAAAAAACCAAAAGAGAGATCCAAAAGAGTGTCTAAAGGATGAACGAAAGAGGAATATATGTGTGTATCTAAAAATGACTCTAAATTATAATCCAAAGAGGAAGTTGTACATGTGAGAAAATAGTAATCAAAAGAGAGATGCAAAAGAGTGTTTAATAGATGCACTAAAGAGTAATCTAGAGGTGTATCTAAAGAGGATTATAAATGAGAATTTGATGAGTAAGTTTCAGGGGTGAGAAAAGGGTAATCTATAAAGTTATCTATAGGATAATACAAAGAGATATCTAGTGATGTGAGTGAAGGTAAATCTAAAGAAGAAGCTAAAAACAACCCAAAGAGGAATCTATTTGTATGATCATTGGTAAATCCAAAGAACCTAAAAAGGGTTATAGAAGATGCTCTAGAGAGGAATCTAAAGATGAAAAAGGTGAATATTACTCCTATATATAACTTTATAGATTACCCTTTGCTCACACCTAAAACTTACTCATCAAATTCTCATTTATAATCCTCTTTAGATACACCTCTAGATTACTCTTTAGTTCATCTATTAAACACTCTTTTGCATCTCTCTTTTGATTAATATTTTCTCACACGTACAACTTCCTCTTTGGATTATAATTTAGAGTCATTTTTAGATACACATATATATTCATCTATGGTTCATCCTTTAGACACTCTTTTGGATCTCTCTTTTGGTTATTTTTTACTTACACCTATAGATTCCTTATATACATACATACATACATACATACATACATATACATACATATATATATATATATATATATATATATATATATATATATATATATATATATATGTATGTATGTATATGTATGTATGTATGTATGTATGTATGTATGTATGTATATAAGGAATCTATAGGTGTAAGTAAAAAATAACCAAAAGAGAGATCCAAAAGAGTGTCTAAAGGATGAACCATAGATGAATATATATGTGTATCTAAAAATGACTCTAAATTATAATCCAAAGAGGAAGTTGTACGTGTGAGAAAATATTAATCAAAAGAGAGATGCAAAAGAGTGTTTAATAGATGAACTAAAGAGTAATCTAGAGGTGTATCTAAAGAGGATTATAAATGAGAATTTGATGAGTAAGTTTTAGGTGTGAGCAAAGGGTAATCTATAAAGTTATCTATAGGATAATACAAAGAGAGATCTAGTGATGTGAGTGAAGGTAAATCTAAAGAGGAAGCTAAAAACAACCCAAAGAGGAATCTATTTGTATGATCATTGGTAAATCCAAAGAACCTACAAAGGGTTATAGAAGATGCTCTAAAGAGGAATCTAAAGATGAAGAAAAAGGTGAATGTTACTCCTATTTTATATACACACACACACACACACACACACACACACACACACACACACACACACATACATACATACATACATATATATATACATATATATACATATATATATATATACATATACATATATATATACATATATATATATATACATATATATATATACATATATATATCTATACATATATATATATACATATATATATGTATATATATATATATATATATATATATATATATATATGTATATATATATGTATATGTATATATATACGTATATGTATATATATATGTATATATATATATATATGTATATATATATATATATGTGTGTGTATATATATATATATATATATATGTATATATATATATGTATATATATATATATGTATATATATATATATATATATATATATGTTTTGGATTCAAATTGTTTATGTGTATCCATGCTATCAATATCAAAATCATCCATATAATTGTTTTCCATAAGTTTTTGCTTATTTCTATTTATCCATTCAACCTAGTCATAAGAAAAAAAATCATCGAGAGAATGAATACTATAAATGTTTTTATTTCAAATATCCATGGTAAATGCAATGAATTTGAATACAGTAAAAATAAACTCTTAAATTTAACCAATAATCTAGCATATACAAAGTAACTAGTGATTAAGCACACAACATGAAAAAATCAAGGTATGATAGGTAATATAGGAAAGAGGATTGAATTATTTATATACTCTCACATATACTTTATCATTCATTAATTAGTGTCACCCCAATGTTTCAAAGTAATAACTACAAAGGTAAAACCACTCTTATAGCCCACCAACCCCATTTTCAAGGGTAAGTTGAGAGTAACTTCCCTGGATGATATGTTACTCTTAGGTGTAGTGAAAATTAGATGGAAAAAAGGATTCCTATTGATGTAAATAAGGGATCATAAGTGTTTTCAATATATCGTGAGGCACATAGAAATTGATTTTTATGTTTATGAAATAACCCCAAAAAATTAAGAATTACTTCCTTTCAGAGTACAAAGTGACACTACATGTAAGGCCCAAACACAACTTGATGATGTGAGATAACATCTTAATGTAATTATACACTAGGGTGCTCACAACCAACACTCTATCAGTCCACAGTAGACACTTAACTAGGATTAAGTCACCATTAAATATTGATATATAGGAGCGCATCCTCACTAAGTAGTATATAGTTTTGAGCGTATTGGTGTGCATGAGCACACTGATGGACTCTGAACTCTATACAAGTATTGGTATCTCCCACCAATAAGACCATTTAGTGGTTAATTAACCCTACTCAAATATATTATCTTATAATAGAGTCCCATTAAATATTAGAGATAATAACTACTCCTTAATGTACCCACATCCACTACATATATAACCACAAATAGTACTAGGGAAAACAATCCTGGTATCTAACTCAGTGTTAAACCCAAGCATGATATGAGAGAAACAATGAAATATTATTCAAGATAAAATATATAAACCCTTGATTCATTGAATCAGTAGATATGAAAGACATCCCAATAAGGTCCTCATTTACATCCATATAGATCAAAACTCATGAAAATTTGACCAACCAACATGAGGTACCAAACCTATTACTAATGTAACCAATGATAGGCTAAGTAACTCAATAGTGCTACTTGTTAAGATTCCATAAGTCAAATCCTAGATTTTTAATCATGGCATCATGCACCTTTTCCAAGTATGTTAGGGAACACGTAGCTCTTGGATAATAATAATCCCATAATCCAAGAGAGTGAATTTGATAACAAGGGGTTATTATTGGTAGTTTTATCATTACCAAAAATGAGTCCAACTATACCACTAGTCTCAAACGATTTTATATAACATGTCTAGAAGAAAACATTTATTAGCCTTCCCATTGCATAAAATCCTTCATACTTATATTACCAAAATGGAGTAAAATTAAATCAATGCCCTTATTAATATGGAAATTAGTCATTGACAAAACATGCTATAGGCCTTAATCACTAGGTAATATTAAAACATGAACAACTTTAGTAATTCCTTGTCAAAAATAATCATGCATTACCATAACATAATGTGACTATATTAAATTATTTTACAGCACTTTTAAGATTAACTTGGCATAGCCAATACCCATATTAAATTAAATTTATATACTTAATTGATTTATCAATAAGTGTATCAAAATGAGTTCATTATATTAAAATGATTAACTCCAAGCTCTTGAAGTATAGAACCCATATGCCAAAAAAAACTTGCCAACATACTCATAGGCTTACAAAATGAAAAGTAAATATTAGATAATTCATAAATTTCATTGGATTAAATCTATATAATCAGCACATTCCTGCAATAAATAATTTCCTTCATTTCTTGCTAACTTAAGATTTATCTATTGTAATAGAGAGAGATGTGAGGACATAATCTGGTTCATTTTTAATTCAATTCTAGATGATTGTCTTAACCAAGTTTGGGTACCAATTTATTCTCATTTGTAAATCTATGAGATCTCATCAAGATAATTATTTAGTGCAAGTACAAATGCTTAGATAATTTACCAATTTAGGATTATGAGAAATAACATAATGCATCTCTAAATAATTTCACATTTCTATTAAGACAAGGTAAGATATTTAACACAACTTGTAAACCCACCTTTGCTCCATTTCATTTATTTAGGTAATATAAATGCACATAAAGTTACAACTGAAACATTTAATGATCTTTCTCAGCCTTAATACCAAAACCAATACCAACTAAGGCCTAATGCAATCATAAAGTAGAGAAGAAGCCATCACCAAGGAATGAACTATAATGAAGATGCTAATCAATAAGGTACAACTCTATAGGTTGGATTTTCAACCAATTAAAACAAAATAATAATTATAACAATAGGATTCTCAGTTATATACAACCTTTCTTTACATAAACATAATTATAATAAACTATTGGTAATTAGGCATTATCACTATAGTTTTCTTAAACATGATTAAACATTCATCATGGTATTCTAAATACATACAAAAAAATATTATAAGTATAGTAATAAAATTTCATACAGTGTTGGTCTAATTATCATTTATAAATATACTTTTATTGCCAAAATGAGAATATACATAATTTAAAAATAGGAATCATGAGTGGTTAGAAACCAACATAGCATTGTTGTTTTTACCTAGGTTCATCAAGCATTCATTACCAATATAAAATAAACATAACTTCTAGTTACAACATAGATTTCAAAATATAATTACAAGAGTACCAATTCTACAACCAAACAACTGGATGAGAAATCAAAATTTTATAAAGTAAGACAAGTATAGAGGCAACCATTAGTTTATACTCATGTATTGTGATGTTACACTATATGGTGGTATGCATCACCATAAACACAAATCAAATGCAAAGTATAGAACATGGTATAGTTCTTACCCCATAATCTAGGATATAAGATTCAAGCATTAACAAAATAACTATTTACATCAATGAAAACTACTAAGGGAAACACTAAAACATTAGCAAGTATACTATACACTAAACAACCAAACCAAAAGCACAAAGATCAAAATCCATGGGAGATGAGTACTCAATCTATAAAATCCTCTATGCCCATACTGATCAGCCTAGGGTTTGTCCTAGGTAGGGTACTCAATGTCATTACCAGTTCTTCTAAAAGAATGCATAAAATAAGATTTTAGGATGAAAAACAAAAAATAATAAAATCAGAACCACCCCCATTAATATTTTCTTAAACATTAATGACTCTTTTCAAAATTTTGACCAATATTTCTATAATTCCACTTTTCCAAGTCAAAACCCCATGAAGTAGCCAAGTTATCATTAACACAAGATCTAAACATTCAATAAAATAACATCCATCATATGTATATGAAAATCAAATAACTTGCATTAAGGTCTAACCAAACCAATGTAACCCACTATAATAACATGTCATAGTCTAATGGCCAAACAAATAAATATAATGGAGTGGTCTATCCCTAATAGTACCAAACCACCAAAAAGGATTTGAGTGACCAACCACCCAAGGAAGACTCAACAACACCATGCAATAAGGATGCTAAGTCCTTGAAAATAGCAAAGAGACTCCACACAAAAAAAATGAAATCCAAACATATGATACAAACAAGGATAAGTAATAATTATCCAATAAATTATTAAATCCAAACAAAGAATAAATTAGTAGAGTATTAAAAGCATGAAATGATGACACAAGTAAACACACATACAATAATAAAGAAAGACAATAAAAGATAGAGCAACTACAAACAAGAAATACTTGATATGACCAATGGGTTTAACTATCACATGTCATTTTACCTATCAGTACCAATCATGTCTACTCATTAACCTTTCCCATTATTTTTCCAATGGAAAAAATACATCATCGAGCCTAGCTCACTTGACTTGTTCCTACAAACACCAAATAAAACATCAACAATACCTTCTCAAAGGATATATATCAAATAATAATAAAATTTGATATGAATAGAGTAATAATTATGTCATTACTATAGTAAGCATATACATCTACTGATATAATAAGTCAATCATAACCAATAATCAGGATAGTAGATTCATAGCATCTTAATCAGAATAATCAACTATAATAAGCAATCAAAGTGCCAATCAGGCCAAGATAATCAAGCTAAATCAACATGCCAACAACAAACACAATGCATCCCAAGGTGAGGTTATAATAGTTTACCTATGTACTATGGCTATGATTATTAGAGTAAATCCTCTTGCACCATGATGTTTATAAATAGAACATCGCATAGATCTTCATGAAAATAACTAAGTACTTTTAAAACTATCAAAACATAATTTCCAAAACAAACAAAATTAATAAAAAATAAGGTGAAATATTTTTGTGTTGGAATAAAAAAAAAATTGATTTTAGAAAATCAGAATTTAACTAAAACCCTAGACCACACAAAAAACAACAAACAATAAGTAGTATACTATTGCATACTAAAAAACTAAAAAATTTAAGAGATACGTAGTATACTATTTCATACTAAAAAACTAATTTTTTTAAGAGATATATATAATTTTTTATAACATAGGGAGAGGTTATTACATTAAAATAGAGATTTTATAGAACCTATAAATTGATTTGAAAATAGATTTGTCTTACATTACTTAATATAACACTTACTAAAAATAATAAATAACACTTTTTGAAGAATGTATGCACTAGTATTTCAATCAAAAGGAGGTTTTTTATTAAGTATATATGAATAAAAACAACCAATGAGAAAATTAAAAATTAAGTTGCTTTGGACCATTTATGAATGAAACAAAGTGTTATGATTACATGTTAATCATGAAGAAATCCTTGAATATGCACATTAGAAAACATGTATTTATAGATAAATGGCTAACTATTTTTTAAATATGAGATAGATTTTTTTAGAAAATCAATGAATTTATAAAACTAAGAAAATAATCTCAAAATAGATTTGTATATTTTCAATTATGAAAACATTTAATAAAAATAGTAAATTACAATTTTTGAATAATTTATGCAATGGTTTTCTCCTAAATAAACATTTTTACTTATTTATGTATGAAAAATAAAAAACCTCTAATGGTTTTATAAATAAAGCTGAAATTCAAATATTATATAAAAATCCTAGTGAGGAGATAGGGTTTGACAATGTTCAACATATGTAGGTTCACCAAAATGTTTATTCTATTTTGAATTAGAATTGATCAATTTGAATAAAAATAAACTAATAAAAACTAATATACAACAAGGTACAATAAAATACATTAAATCACAAAACTTTAAGTAAGTTATAAATGATGAATTATAAAATGAAAAAAATATACTTAGCTTACAATCTAACTATTTGTTAATTATACAATTTACTCTAAGATAGAGTGTTGATTAATAAGCATTATGAATTTGTTGCTACCAAAAATAGAGAATCAATATATACTTAGACAAGTCTACAAAAGGGTACAAGTATGTAGTGCATTATTGTTTGGATACTATGAATTTACCCTATTAAACTTTACATGTGAACTAAATATATGGGTGTGTCCATTTCTATCTTTATATATCCTATCTATATAGGATCCTAATTTTATATGTAGATGACCTATAAAATCATAATTATAATTTTTTCACAAGAACTCAATGGGAATTAAATGAAAAAGTGAAGAATAGGTTTAAGGTAATAGTCGAGCTAGCCTTATAATCCCATGTGTAACTAAGACTTGCCTACTTAGCCTAAATGATCCTCAAGCCAATGTAGTTATCCCACTTATACATGTGCGTTCAATCATGGATGCAAGGAGAGATGTTCTTTAACCTATAAATACCATTAACACAATCATGCAAATGATGTATTCAACCTCAATATATGTAAAAAAATTAATTATTTAACATATAAAACTTTGGATAAATTTTCATCATTGAGAGTAACTGAGTTTTGCCTTTACAAGACATATTTTTATATATACTTTTGTGTTTAAATTTAATGGCTCATTGGCATGCAAAAAAATTGACTCAAAATAACCAATAATATAAAAAGGACTATTATTGACATAGAAACTAAAAAAAAAAATCATAAGTTATGATGGGGAAAGTCTGCACTATAGGATAGGTCTGTAGCACATTCTTGTCCATGTAGTACACGCTTATCAAAACTAAAATCAACATAATATTAAGCATGAGATATACTAAGGGGGGATGAATTAGTATAGCATATATCTTATAAATATTTTACTTCAATCAAACTCCACTTAACCATACATTCAAGATATGAAATAAAACTAAAATAATATGCACCACACAAGAGAGAGAGAATGAGAGACCAAATTTTTACATGGAAACCAAAATTGGGAAAGACCACGAAGAACAATCTCAAGTATATGAAAGAGCACTAACTCAAATTACAAAGTTTGCAAGCACCAACTTCCAGGACCACCAACCCCTTTGTTGAGCACCAAAACAATAACTATTTGTGAGCACCAACCCCTTGAAAATATTTGTGAGCACCAATTCAGAAGATCACCAAACCCTCTTGTGTATAAAACACAACTATCTCTCAATGTTGCTTTCTCAACAAATGATAGAACTCTATAAAATGTTTTTTTTTCCTCTCCTCTTTTCTTATATAAAATAATTACAAACCATGCACTCTCTTGCATATTCAAATGGCTTCTCAAGCCTTTATTTATAGCTTTCCAAATGACCTTTGGCATTCACCCTTTGTGACTCTTCACTCCTCATGAAAAATGGTGCCAAACTTGCATGACCCTTCAAATTCTTGTATTTGAAAAGTCATATGGTGACCCTTCATAATCAAATGCATCCTTTCCTCTATTGTCTTTATCTTGGTGAACCTTTAAATCCCTTAAGGTGACTTTTCATGGAAAAATGTGCCATACCCTCTTTTGTCTTGACTTGGTGACTCTTGTAATTATTCAAGATGACTCTTCATGGGAAAATGCATCCCATTCCTCTTTGATCTTCACCTCATGACTCTTTGACTTCTCCATGGGCCCTCTTTTGACTTTTATACAACCAAAAATATATTAATTAATATTAAATAAATATCAACATATTTTAGCTAAAATATGAACATTAAGAACACCTTTAGAAATAAATGCTATGGGGCCTTTATCACCAATGCTAGAATTTTGACATCAATGACAATATTTCCAACAATCTCCTCCTTTGTCATTGATGGCAGCCTCAAACTAAAATTACCACATCCTAAAACATGTACTGTACATGCTAACCTATACATACTACCATCTAAAAAACATACAATAACTCTCCCTTACTGTAGCATCATGTACCTATTTATACACCTATTTCTATACTTATTTTTCATATCTATTTCTATTCTTCTCCCCCTTTGACATAAATGGAAAAGGGCCTATCCTAGAACTAACACTTAGCTTCCCCTCAACTGATATTGATCCTCAATGGTAGGAAGTAAAAAAATTACTCCCAACTTCTCCTATAGATACTCAAATGTGTCTTTGGGTAGTGCCTTTGTAAAAATATTTACAATCTATTCTATAGTAATGATGTATTCCACCTTAACCTATTGATCTACAACCTACTCTCTCAATAAGTGATATCTAATAGGAATATGTTTTGTTCTTGAATACATCACTGGATTCTTAGAAATATTAATAGCACTTGTATTGTCACAAAAAAATAGAAATAGGTTCATCATATTTTACCTTGATATCTTCCAAAGTTTGTTTCATCTAAAGCACTTGAGTACAGCACAATACCAATATAATATATTTTATTTTAGCTATAAAAAGTGATACTAAATTCTTCTTTTTACTTAGTCATGATACTAAGATATCACCGAGGAAAAAAGCTACTCCACTTGTATTCTTTCTATCATCCAAGTAACCTACCAAATATGAATCTATATAAGCAACAAAAGTAAAATATTTGCTTATAGGATAACACAATCCATAATATAATGTCCCTTTGACATATTTGAATATTCTTTTCACCAATTAAACATGTCTCTCCTTTAGGGCTACCTAATATCTCACAACCATGCCTACTGCATGCATGATGTTTGGCCTCGATATTGTCAAATATAAAAGACTACCAATCATAGATATATATAAATATTGATCTATAATAGGTGAATCTTCATCTTTACTCACCTTGTTCCTTATACTCATTGGTTTGCCAACTGGTGCACAATCTTCAAAACCAATTTTTTTCAACATTTCCTTGGCATCCTTACTTTAAGATATGAAAATTCTTTTATCTGACTAAAATATTTGCAACCCTAATAAAAATGACAATTATCCAAGCATAGACATCTCAAAATATTTTTGCATATTATCAAAAATATTTTTTCATCTTTTCAATGTTTCCTCCAAAAATTATGTCATCAACATATACCTCAAAAATTAATTGATGCTTACCTTCTATTTTGATGTAGAGATTACTATCAGTAAAACCTCTCTTGAAACCTTGATCTTTTAGGTACTTATCAAATCTTACATACTAAGCTCTGGGAGCTTGTTTCAATCCATACAATGCTTTTTTCAATTTGCATACATGGATACTATCATTTGAGATAATAAATCCCTCAGGCTACTCAATGTAGACCTCCTCTTCTAGATTCCCATTCAGGAAGGTAGACTTGACATCCATTTGAAACACTTTGAAATTTTTAAACACTGCATATGCAAGAAACATTATAATAGCCTCTAGCCTTGCCACTGGTGCAAAAGTTTCTTCAAAATCTATTCCCTCAATCTAAGCATAACTTTTACATACTAACCTTGCTTTATTCCTAATAACTTCACCATTTTCATTCAACTTATTTTTGTATAGCCATTTTTTTCCTATCACATTATGATATTTTAGTCTAAGTACTAATTCCAAAGTATCATTCTTTTCTATCTGATTTGATTCTTCATCCATTGCCTTAACCCAATGCTCATCATGTCTAGCTTCTAAACAAGTTGTAGGTTGAAATTTGGATAATAAAGAGAAATTAACTTGCTTAGATTCACTTACCATCATTATTTAGGTGTGAAATCCTTTATTTATGTTCTCGATGATGTCACCTTGATTATGATTTATCTAGAAATATTTAGATGGGGTTTTGATGTCCTTTTCATCCTTCATCTCATCTTCATCTAATTCTTCAAAATCTTCTTTTTCAATGATTTTTGGAGTGTCTACTGGATCACTATCTCTTTATTCTACATCTTCATCTATCTTGACACTTGCACTTTCAACAATCTTCTTGGTTCTTTTGTTATAAAATTAATGAGCTTTACTTTTACAAGAATATCCAAGAAATATACCTTCATTTTCTTTATATTCAAACT
The DNA here is from genome assembly GCA_037957365.1 of Torreya grandis. Taxonomy (NCBI): domain Eukaryota; kingdom Viridiplantae; phylum Streptophyta; class Pinopsida; order Cupressales; family Taxaceae; genus Torreya; species Torreya grandis. The sequence continues at coordinate 3,414,394 of JARHVA010000634.1, read as the reverse complement.
TACCAAGTTTTTCATTGTTTCTCTTTATGAAAATTTGCTACTAAAAATTCTAAAATAATTAACTGTAGTTGGTTTGTCTTTCCATATCTCATAGGGAGTATTATCACTATTGACTCTAAATAATGCTCTATTCTAGATATGAACTATTGTAGCTACTACCTCTCTCCAATATTTATCTAGTATATTGGATTCATTTAGCATTGTCCTCACCATTTTCTAAACTATTCTATTTCTCTACTCAACTACTCTATTTTATTGTGGAGTTCTAGCTGATGAATAATATCTCTTTATCCCATGGTCTTCATAATCTGACATGAATTCTCCTCCTTAATCAAATCTTAGGCACTTAATTTTTAAGCTAGTTTCATTCTCAACTAAAGCTTTGAATGCTTTGAAATATCTAAAAACTTTTGATTTTTTCTTCAAAAACATGACCCAAGTCATACATGTAAAATCATCAATAAGCAACATGAAATATTTCTCACCTTAAGTACTATGATCTCTCATAGGTCCACATAGATCAATGTGAATAAGCTCTAATATCTGAGTATTTGAGTATTCTTTTGTCTTGAACCATCTTTTAGCCTACTTCCTATGTTGACAAGGTCCATAAAGCATGTTGGAGGGCTTTGTAATATTTGAAAAATATCTAACTACTTGATTTTTGCTGATGTTGACAAGATTGTCAAAATTTATGTGTCCCATTCTCCTATGTCATATCCAACTTTCCTCAACTTGACTCAAACAACATTTTAACCTTTGATATCTGATAACATATACAAATTTTTGCCTATCCTCTGAGCATCTATAATCAACACATCTCAATATTTTCTCCTAATTTCATAACCTTATACATAAAAGTTTAGTGTGTGTCCCTAATCACACATTTGACTTACACTCAAAATATTATGCTTAAGACCTTCTACATATATAATGTTTTTATTCTTATTTCTACCGTTATCCAAACTTAGTGTACCTTTTTCAACAATTATGGTAGTAGTATTGTCTCTAAATTTCACTCTGCCACCATTGATCTTCTTCAAGGTTATGAACTTGATCTTGTATCCTATCATGTGCCTCAAACATTTGATATTAATGAACCATGTATTTTATTTAGTTTTTACATGCAAAGCTATCTCGAACAACATAGACCTTTCAAGTTGTTTCTTCTACCATGAAGCTGTCTAAACTTTCTTCTTGATGAATAGAGCCTTAAAACTCTAGTCCTTCTTAACTAACTTGAATATGTTTCTAAAATATTAGGATATGTGTCTGAAGTTATTTCAATTGTAATATATTATGGCTTTTTCATTAAAGCTTAATAAAGAAGCAAAATATTTGTGGCTTTTTCTTGACTCTGCATGAGTTTTTTTTTCCTTATTTTTGAAATTATTAGCCCTTTTCTGACATTCTATTTTCTTATGACCATATCCATTACAATAAAAATAGTAACCATAAAAATAGAAATTATTTGTGTATTTCTAACCTAATTACATTTTATAGCTCTACTCCTTTCATCCTTCTTTGTTTGAGATGTCCTTTGTATCCTTAACTTCTTCCCTTTTCATTTCCTCTTTTGTAAGAGCTTCAACATAGCTCTTTCTTTTTTCTATGTTAACTTTGTTTGTGAAATTAGTAGCCTCCCCTTTCTCTTTTTCAAATCTAATACCTATATTATTTGACATTGATCTTTAACTTTCTAATATTTTATTGAACATATTAGTGCTACTCTCAAATTTTAAATCATTGGCTACTCTATCATTGACTACTTTATTTGTTTTCTCAAGATATACTTTTAAAGAGTTAATTTCAACAAAATACATTTCACATTCTTCACTTACTTTTTGTATCTGAGCTATTAGATTTTATTTAATATTTTTGGCTTCTTTAATGTGTGCTTGTAGATTTTCAATTATTTCTTTTGACTCTTTTTCATTTTTCTTTATCTAGAGCTTCAATATTTGATTCTTCTTTTCATGTATTTTAATTCTTCTAAGGCACAAATGAGTTCTCCTTCAAGATTAACTTTAGCTTCATCCTATTCTTCTTCTTGATCATCTATACTTTTGATTGTAGAGGTATCTTCATGTATGGCCATGAATAGAATCTCTTCTTCTTTTGAATCACTAACTCTACTATCTTTCGCTGAGCTAGGATCTTCAAAATATAAACTCTTCTTCTCGAATCCCTTCTTGAAATTTCTTTTGAAATTATTTTTGTATGTAGATTCTCCTTCTTTATTATCACCATTACCCTTATCTAGACACTTAGCTACAAAATTTACAATCTTTCCACAATTAAAACATTTAAAAGGTAATTTTCTTTGATATTTACCTATGCCCTTTTTTGGCTTAAAAATGAAAAGATCTCCATTGTCATCTTGATCATTGTTAGAGTTGTCACTTGATTCTTGAATATTAGTTTTGTCTTTCTTTGATATCTTGAAAGCATCTTTCCTTTTTCAACGTTTCTCTTATTTAGTCTGCATCTCATATGATGTAAGAATACCATGTAGTTCATCCATCCTTAGCTTGGCTAGATCTTTCATCTCCTTGATTGTCAAAACCTTTGCATCATATCTCATTGGTAGAGATCTCAAAACCTTTTGCACCATTAATAATTCTTCTAACTTTTATCTAAGGCCTTGAATATGATTAACTATTTGATCAACCTATAAAAGATAACTCACTATATTTTCTTCCTCTTCTATTTTCAATCTCTCAAATTGTCTTCTAAAAGTATAGAGCTTAGCTTGCTAAACCTTTCCATCACCTTTGTAGATATTTTCAATATTTACCCAAGTCTCATGATAAAATTTTCATTTCATAACTTTAAAATTTTTTGATTCACATAAACCACATAAAATAGTATTTAAAGCTTTAGCACTATTTTCACTTGCCTTCTTTTCTACCAGAGTAATCACAAGTGTTTATAGCTCTTTGTATTCCTCCACAATTTCTTGCCAAATGATGAATCCAAGAGACATAAAATAAATCCTCATCTTTATGCTCTAAAAATCATAATTTGTCCCATAAAAAAAAAAGGTGCCTTATTTGTATAAAAACCTTCATGTGATCTAGCCATCATGCTTTTCCAAATTTACCTTCAAGCTATAAAACTCTTTCCAAATAAACCTAATCTGATACCAATTGTTAAGCATAGGATATACTAAGAGGGTGAGTGAATTAGTATATTATATATCTTATAGATATTTTACTTAATCAAACTCCTCTTAAACATACATTCAAGATATGTAATAAAACTAAAATAATATGCACCACATAAGAGAGAGAAAAAGAGACCAAAATTTTACATGGTAACCCAAAGTGGGAAAGACCACATAGAATAATCTCAAGTATATGAAAGAGCACCAACTCAAATTATTAATTTCACAAGCACCAACTTGCAGAAGCACCAACCCTTTGCTGAGCACCAACATGGTAAGTATTTGTGAGCACTAACCCACAAGAGCACCAACCCATAGAAGCACCAACCCCTTACAAAGATTTGTGAGCACCAACCCCTCTTGTTTATAAAACACAATTATCTCTCAATGTTTCTTTCTTAACAAATGATAGAACTCTACAAAATCTCTTTCTTTTCTCTCTTCTTTTGTTATATAAAACAATTACAAACCATGCACTCTCTTGCATATTCAAATGGTTTCTCAAGCATTTATTCATAGCTTTCCAAATGACCTTTGGCATTCACCCTTTATGACTCTTCATTCCTTGTAAAATGGCACCAAACTTGCATGACCCTTCAAATCCTTGTATTTGAAAAGTCATATGGTAACCCTTCATAAGCAAATGCATCATTTCCTCTTTTGTCTTTATCTTGGTGACCTTTCAAATTCCTTAAGGTGACTCTTCATGGAAAAAGTGCCATACCCTCTTTTGTCTTTATTTAGTGAATCTTGGAATTCGTCAAGATGACTCTCTATGGGAAAATGTGTACTATTCCTCTTTTGTCTTTACCTTGTGACTCTTTGACTTCTCCATGGTCCCTCTTTTGACTTTTATGTAACCAAAAATATATTAATTAATATTAAATAAATATCAACATATTTTAGCCAAAATATGAACATTAAAAACACCTCTAGACAATAAATGCTATGGGGCCTTTATCACCAATGTTAGACCTTTGACATCAATGACAATATTTCCAACACATACATAAATGTATAAATTAATTTTAGGTCCCCTAGACATAATGTGATACTATAGAATAGTACATATTATCATCAAAATTGAATTTTATAAAAAAATCCTTTTTTGAGTCAAATTTCCATTTGCAAAATGCCTAATCAAATAATGTTGTCATTTTAATCAAGCAAAAATAATCAAGATGTCAATTTATATTTAAAAACCAATTTCATAATGTGGAGTCCTTCCAAGGTCATCCTAAACAAAAATGATATAATTGCCAATGCATTATGTCAATGACATGTAAAAACAATTTTAAATGGTTTTCATCCAAACTAGTAGGTCAATTATAGTCTCCAAGGCTATTACATTTTTTTAATATTCTTTATTGGTTTCACAAAGTGGTCAATAGCTTTCAAGCCTTCAAATGTGTCTTTGGTGATTTCAAAGCTTGTTCAACAATTTTGAATCTATGTTTCAAGTCTAGTGAAATATTAAGCTTTCAACTTGGCTTCACCAAGTATATGGCTCAATGTTTGAGTCTCTAATTCAATGTAATTAGCTTTGAAATCCTATATGAAGCTACAAGGCCTGTGATGCTTCACCGCCCACCTCCAAGTAGCCCACAACTTTGGTAAACCCATAATTGAAATTTTAATAGTTTAAAACATTAAATCACTTCAAATGGTTATATTTGGCCTTATTATTTAATATATTTAAATCCAAAGGTACTTTTTATAATGTAAGAATGGTTTTAAAAACTATCATCCATGCATGCAAGCTTGTTTTTAGTTTTAAATTTTTTTTCATTATGCCACTTAAGATAATGCCAAGTTTATACTCTTATTTAAAACTTCAAATTTAACACAAGATGATTGAAGAGTTTTTAAATAGTTTACTTACCATTATAAAGTGGATTTATATATCCTTTTTTACACTATGGGTTCCAACAAGACATTTTAAAATGAAAAATGATGTAAATAAAAACCACAGTCTTCCTTCAATGATAGTTTTCAAAATTAAACAAATATATCACAACTCCAATACTATCACACATTTTCAAATCAGTTATTGCATGCATGAATATGAATTAGCTGATTTTGAAGGTGGTTCTAAATAGTTTGTAATAGTTTTGAACCTATAAATTCCTATTGTTCTTCAATGTGGCTTCAACAATTAATATATGGCTTTCCCAAGCTTGAAATGGTCATATGTATAGAAGTTCCAATGGAATTTTGAAGCGATGACGAAAGTGCTTAATGAAAATAGTATAAACTCCATCATACGATATGGCATACATCTTATATTTCAAGAGGATTTCTACCATTTTTGAAATATAAAGTTTAAAACATATTATGTTTTCCCATTACAAATGTCATTCATCCAATCTACATAAACAGGTTCCTCGAGCCATTTTGCATGTAAAATATCTACCTAAATCTTGTAAAATAGATGTGAACTTAAAAAATAATATAAATTGTAGTTTATTATAGATTTTTGACTTATATATTACATTTTTAAACTTCATAAAATCATTTTACAATGTAAAATAGACTTCAAAACCACACAAACATATATAATAGACTTCAAAAAAGTATCAAGTCTAGTTTATGTAGAGTTTTGGGCTTTATTTCACCTATGTGGATTTATCCAAGAAATTTTTCATGTAAAAAGGACCTCTCAAGCCAACCAACACACCCAACATAGATTTCTTAAACTATTAACTATGGTTTTGAGTGGATTTGCCACTTATTTTTCACATAGTGGATTTCAATATCATGTTTTGCATGCAAAATAAGTCTCCAAAACCCACAATTTATTATTTGGATATCATGAAATATAAAAAATTGCTAAATGAAACTTTTTCAGTGTTTTTTTACACTTATTCACTTTTCTACCACTTTTGCATTCAAACTAAGATTTTAAAGCCTACCAAAATAGACGTTTAGGTCTAAAAAACCATAGATTGTACTCTGAGTGGCACTTCATATCTTATTATGTATTTAAAATTTTCAAAATTAATTTTAATAATAAAATATCCACCTCAAAATATTTTAGTTTGTATGAAACTTTATTTGATTCATTTTTATATTTTCAAACATATCAAATGATTTTTACGTTGTCATAAAATCTCTCAATACTTGTAGTCCTCCCAAAACATGGTTAAAGATTTTTTTTGTAAGCCAAGTGTCAAAGAGTCTATGTTGAAATAAATATTCATTAAAAAATTATTATCAAATATTAATTTGATATTTCAACATGAATACACTTGTAAAATACATCTCCAAGTTCGATTTAATGGTTGTGATGTTGAGTATTGTCATTAATGTCATAGGTGTATCTTGTGAAGGTGGATGATAAAGGTGACTAAGCCTAGTTGGTAGTGTGTTATGTGTCAAGGAGTATTGAGAGAGTGTTTTCATGATAAATTTATGTCATGAGAGTAATATAAGTAGATAATTTGAAGACAACTGCTGCCTTATGGTTGCATGAAGGTGTAGGTCATTGATGTCAAAGTTGCATAGGAAGCCTATTCATGACATGAAGAGGTATGTGCATGAAAATGAATAAATATAGGCATGTGAAGGTTTTTTTATCACTATTAGATCATGTATTTAAGGAATTTAATTATTCATAATATTTATAGTGTGAGCCTATTGGGGTAGGACCTTTAGACTAAGCTTACACCTACACCTCTCTTAGACCATGTCTGGCCTAATGAGGCATGAAGATTAGATTTCAAGGTAAGTATGTATATGTGAGTAAGTAAATAGGTAATATAAGTTATTTTAGTAATTAAAAAAAAAATTCATGGTTTGAATGAATTTTCATAAAAAAAACTATTTTAGGCCTTCTCAAGTTCACATAATGAGGTCTCAAGACACAAGAAGCACTTTTTGATGCTTTTCAGCACATGTAACCTCTACTGGGAACATAATATAATAATGAGAGATGGGTAAGGATCATATTATCACTTTTATTTGTACCATTTTATGAGGTGTAAAATATCTCCTCATCCAAGTGGCATAATGGAAACACTTTTAGGATTATGTGTAACCTAAGGATGAGGTGAATCTCTAGATAGGGATACCTCCCTTGATGTACCACTTTGGATTACAAATAAAATTAAAATTTAGAGGTGAAAATGGATATTTATAATTGAAATAAAACTATCCTAAGGGTGGTGATACACCAAATTATATGATGACTTCCTACCAACAACATGTTAGACATGAAATTAAGGAACAAACTGAACATACACTTCTCCAATCTATGTCTTCTCACATCAATGTTAAATTATGAGGTTATGGATGAATGCATTAGTATATGAGGAATATAAAATGGTAATTAAATGAAAATATTTAATATACTAACTCACTCAAACCTGGACATCTCCTAAAACACTTCACATGTCCTGCAAGAAGAGGTTGCAAATAGGTGAAAGAATGAAACAACATGCTAAGGAATCAATATTTTTCACTAAGAAAGATTCATCATATAATTTTAAAAACTATTAATATACATTAATATGTAAAAATAATCATTATTTTTGATCAAATTGTATGAAAGTGAGTAGAGATTCACCATAGTCAGGAGGAGCATAGGTTACAATGACAAAATGGCTAGTTCTTATAGAACTTGAGAGAGAGGACAAGAGAGAAGTCTAAGGGTCACAAGGAAACTTTTCAAGATGAGAGAATAAGTTTATTGTACATGATAATAGTATATGGGATAAAACATCCAAGTTTATAAATAACAAGTGGTTATCCAAGTCATCAAACTCTTGCAAAGTGTCATCAGATTCCTCATTCTAGCTCAAAACAATTGTCCTCATGATTTGAGCTTCTTGAACACCTCATAACTGAGTATTAATAGTTAAAATTATTGTAATTAATTGGGATGATTTTAAAAATTCCTCTTCATGCATTATTTTTAGGCCTGGTCATTTGGAATCACTTAGAAAGGAGTTATCATCATCAACTATCAAGAAAACTCCTCTTCCATGCACCCTACCTTGACCTCAAATTTGGATTTATTTTCTCATAAATATCCATGGGATGGAGTGGATTAAAATTTTCAAGACTCTAAATTTCCTTATAATAATTAGGGACACTTTAAAATCACCTCACTTGAAGATCTCTACCCTTCTCATTAGTTTGTCCACTAGGCTAGTTTTGACTAGCTAAGATGAAATCTATTGTTTTCAAAATTATATGATTTTATAATGAATTAAATTAAAATTTATAGTTATAAAAAGTATAAATATTCCTCATAAAGTTGTTTTCATCCTCTTAATCCTTATAGAACTCATAAAACACAAAAAATGGTAAAAAAACTTGTTATGCACCCTGTCCATACAAGTCCATACATATAATTTTGATGGTAAGGAGCCTAAATAAGTAATATTTAACATAAAATAATCATACTAGTCAAAATATACCATTATATCATATTTTTGACTCCATTTCTCCAAACTAGTCACTAGGAAGGGTTTGCAAGGGTTTTGAGTAGTTTTCATTCTTAAAGTTTGTTCATAAAGTTATGACATCCAAATTGCAAAAAAAATCCAAAAATTAATATTTCAATACCTTCATCAACATCATTTAACTTCTAAAATTCCCATTCATAGCACCAAAATAGGTATGAGCATTCAAACTTGCCCTATCGAGCCCTTCTATTTGCACAAGCCTAACATTGGCTTCAAGCCAAAATTGCCTCTCATGATGATTTATATGAAATTTGGAAGATAAAACACACATTTAGTGACCTTATTAACATTTTAAAATATTTTATAACTCATATATAATTCTATAAGTATGATTGACTCTTCATTTGGACACTAGGTCTAGTTACGCCTAATAAGCCTCTCTGTAAGTTTAAGCCTAAAATGACCTTTTTTGTTAGGGTGTGGAACTAAAAGCTTCCCCTTAAGGCAAACAATGGAGGTTTTTGAGCATGACAGTCACTGGCATCAATAGGCCACAACCGACGTCGGTCAAGGAAGTGCAGAAGGAAACTGACATCGGCATGGATCGGCCGACGTCAGTCACCTCCAGTCAGATAGGGACCGATGTCGATCGCCTATGTGTTCTAGAACTATTTGTTGCATGAACAGTTAGTTATTTGAACTGAGTGTTTGCATGTAAAGGCTATTTTGAGTCTTGAGCTGCGTGGATAATTATTCTAAATTAAGAGTCTAAGTTTTAGTTAAGTCTGGGATCTATTTATAGACCCATTGGCATGTATTGTAATTATGAGCTGAAAAGGAAGGCAAGGAAGATCCTTCCATTGTAAGATCATTGAGTTGCAGGTTGTTGCAAGCTCATAAGAGATCTACATGTGTAAGTATGGTTTGTTGAATTGCAGGTTGGAGGTTCATGGGAGATCTACTTGAAGTACTTTAGAGTGCTTGGTGTACTGGCAGGGTTATTACTGACTGGTTGGAGAGGCGAACACCAATTCTATGTGTGAGTTGTGTGTTGGGACCATTTTTGGTAAGAGAGTGAACTTTGAAGAAGAATTACTGTACACTTGAGGTGTGGGAAGCCTCTATAAGGTGGAAGACAGTGGTGTCTCTTTATTGTATTCTTTTTTGTACAAGTATTAATACAAGATAGTGTATTGTCTCTCATATTCTGTGATATTTGTGAATTCTAGTTACTTGTACTTCTGGTATAATTTCCACATGTTTAATTTCTTGTATTTGGTAATCATATTGTGCTCTTTTTGAGGAGCAAGATCCTAACAAGTGGGATCAGAACAAGGTGTGTTATTCTTGGATTCCCCTTAAGGCAAACAATGGAGGTTTCTGAGCATGACAGTCACCGACGTCGACAGGCCACAACTGACATCAGTCAAGGAAGTGCAAAAGGAAACTGACATTGGCATGGATCGGTCAGTGTCAGTCACCTCTAGTTAGATAGGGACTGACGTTGGTCACCTGTGGCAGTTCCAAAACTGTTGTTGACGAACAGTCAGTTAAGTGAACAGGTCATTTGCATGATGAAGACTGAGATGAGTCTTGAGCCACAAGTCTAATCAGTGTATGCATGAGATCTATATAATAGACTCATGGGTTGTATTGTTAAGCAAAGAACTTAAGTGTAGAACTTGGAGAGTTCTTCCCATGGTAGAATCAAGTAGGATTCTTCATGTATGTAAGATCAGGTTTGATATGCAGGGTGTTGTAGTATCATGGTGGAGATTTACATGTGATAAGTAAGATTAGGTTGGTCTACTAGGATGTGTGTATGTGAGGGTCAAAAGGAGATTGATAGGGGAGCAAGATCCAAGGTGACAGTAATACATCAAGGAGTAGGATCATGGTGAGATCTACTTGGAGTACCGGTTCGTACTCGATTGTACAAGCGTACAATGTGGTGAACAACAACTTGTGTTAGCTATGTGTTGTGACCTGTTGAGAGAAGATTACTCTTGAGGGAAGATTACTATAAGCCCATGAAGTGGAAGAAAGAGTGCCACCTCTTTGTTGTAATTTCCTTCTTACTGAGTTGAATACAATTGTGTATTGCCTCTCACATTCTGTGTGTTTTCTCATTGATAGTTACTTGTACTTCTATGTAATTTTGCATGTTTAATTGCTTATACATTGGTAATCATATGTGCTCTTAAATATAACAAGTTGTGTCAGAGCTTTGGGGAACTTCGGTCTTGTCAATTAGTATCAGAGCAAGGTTGGACGTTCTCAGAGTGAGTTTGACTAACAGAAGGCCCAGATCTAGTTAGTGGTTTTTCGATTACAGGTTACTCACAGGGGTTTCTATTTGAGTGGGAGTATAGCAATGGAAAAAGAAGGTAAGCTGAGAATGAAGAAATTTAGGCATAGGATTAACACCACAAGGAGTGTGGTGGGTAGTCTTCAAGATTGAGCTTGAAGAGGAATAAAAGCCAGGATGCAAATTAGACAAAGTACTGGTATAGGTACAGGTGTAGCTATTTATCTCCAAGTGGGAGATTGTTAGGGTGTGGAGCTAAAAGCTTCCCCTTAAGGAAAACAATGGAGTTTTTTGAGCATGACAATCACTGGCGTCGGTAAGCCACAACTGATGTCAGTCAGGGAAGTGCAGAAGGAAATCAACATCGGCATGGATCGGCCGACGTTGATCACCTCTAGTCAGACAGGGACTGACGTCGGTTACCTGTGGTGGTTCCAGAACTATTGTTAATGAACAGTCAGTTAAGTGAATGGGTTGTTTGCATGATGAAGACTGAGATGAGTCTTGAGCCGCAAGTCTAATCAGTGTATGCATGAGATCTATATAATAGACTCATGGGTTGTATTGTTAAGCGAAGAACTTAAGTGGAGAACTTAAGTGTAGAACTTAGAGAGTTCTTCCCATGGTAGAATAAAGTAAGATTCTTCATGTATGTAAGATCAGGTTTGATATGCAGGGTGTTGCAGTATCATGGTGGAGATATACATGTGATAAGTAAGAACAGGTTGGTCTACTGGGATGTGTGTATGCGAGGGTCAAAAGGAGATTGGTGGGGGAGCAAGATCTAAGGTGACAACAATACATCAAGGAGCAGGATCATGGTGAGATCTACTTGGAGTACTGGTTTGTACTTGATTATATAGGTGTATAATGAGGTGAACAACAGCTTGTGTTAGATGTGTGTTGTGACCTGTTGAGAGAAGATTACTCTTGAGGGAAGATTAATGTAAGCCCACGAAGTGGAAGAAAGAGTGCCACCTCTTTGTTGTAATTTCCTTCTTACTGAGTTGAATACAATTATGTATTGCCTCTCACATTCTGTGTGTTTTCTCATTGATAGTTACTTGTACTTTTGTGTAATTCCACATGTTTAATTGCTTATACATTGGTAATCATATGTGCTCTTAAATCTGACAAGTTGTGTCAGAGCTTTGGGGAACTTCGGTCCTGTCATTTTTGATGTCTTCTCTGAATTAAAATATAATATATACCTAAATAATTCTCCCATATACATATTAAAATCCAATATAAATATCACTTATATTTATAATTTAAAATGACCTTTTGTTTGGACTCTAAGTATAACCATGCCTCATGAGCCTGTTTACACTTTTGAGGGTCCAGAGTACCCTATTTGGTTTCCTCCTCTTAATAAAGGTTATTAATGTTTTTTTGTGTGTAAATAAACTCAAAATACATCTCTCCAAGTTCAAAAAAACTTTAGGTTCACCTTATCACCTCCCTTCCTCAAACCTACTTGCCTATGTATAAGGGGAACTACCCTCTATCTGAGACAAAATAGAGGGTACTTCCCCTATTCACTTAAAACATTTGGATATTTTAGAGGATTATTAAATTGATTAATATTATCTATACCAAATTTTAAACTCTTAGAAATTCATTTTACCCTTTAATTCTCCCAAAACCTAAATAGATTGGTGTGAAGAAACATTCAACAAGGTTTAAGACTAGAGATTGTATGTTTTCTTACTCAAGAACCTTCATTTGATTGTTCCTCCTCTTATGAGGGTGAATTAATTATATAACCTTGAATAAATTTAATAAATTCATTTCATAACTAATTATTCTGCATGCCACCTTATACCCTTGACTAGTCAATAGTGTGTTATTCTACCTGGTTGTACTTTAGTAAATCTTATAGGTGTTTGTGCTTAGTTTGGGCTTGTAAATAGTGCATAGGACCCCTTTATATCTTTCAATATAATTTACCTTTATATATTAAAAAATAATTTTATAACTTATTGGTCCCACTTTTTCACTTTTCCTAGTTCTTTTCTGTCACCTTGAACCTCAAACATGCTCACTATATGACACAGTCAAAAAGAGTTGGCTATAGGTGCATATAAAGAGTCTAAGAGGTCTATGTAGGAATTTAATCATTTTCAAGGTTTATATACATGATAAGGATATTTATTTAAGTTTTATAGTTTCAATTCATCACTCCAACCTAATTTTTCCCCTCATACACACTTGAAATTCACCCAACTGGGCTCTCTTTATCCTTACTATGAAAACCCTACCTTTTTTTATTCCTATAGGTGATAATAGCTCAATTGGACTCTAATTATGATATTTAGAGACCTTCCTTAAGGCACTAATTTCATTTATAAATTATTTTATACTTTTTAATCATTCTTAGATAATTATAGCACTAAGAACCTTCACTCTTCATGCTTATTACCTTTCTCAGTCAACCATGTTGGGAAAGATGTAACCCTGTAAGTGATCCACTTCTCTTGAAAGGTGACATAATTATTCAACCTCATTTAAAAATTTAAAATATTTCTCATATTATAACCCTATTTGTTCCATTTCAAAGTTGGATTTTGGACTTTGTGCTCATATATTTGGTTGTAGGTGTGTATTTAGGCCATTTATACAAACTAGAAGTACATATAAGGGTTTAGAACATCATATATCAACCCAAACCTTATGATATTTATGTTACTTAGTGTGTCTTCACTCACTAAGGCCATTTAAAATAAGTATGCCTCATCATCATGTTGAAGTGTTAAGGTCATCTTGCACCTTCAAAACCTACAGATATTATTGTTTGGTTTTAATGGTTTTAGGGGCATCTTGAGGTCATCCAACAATTATCTTTACTGACTTTCTTGAATTCATTATTTTCAAGGATTTTATCATACATGGATAATACAAATTTTAATCATATATATGATTCAAAATTTTTGATAACCATTGTTGAATACCATGACAAAATGGATTTAGGCCTCTATTTTGCCAATTTAGGGATTTTATCCTTGAACCTACAGTCACTATCTTGGAATGTGATTCTTAACTTTGTTTAACCATATATCACTTCAAAAACCTATTTTAGGATCCATTAAAAATATAATTACTCCAAGAAGGGTTATACCATGTGCCTTAACACTTTATTTAGTACCTCAGTTCCTTATGTAGGCCATCTGTAGGTGACTACTTACAAATATAAGTAGTAAGTGTGAAGATGGACAGTTGTATTGTTTTGACCCCTTATGAGTTGTATTCTCATCTCAAAAACTCAAAATATACTAATCTCTCAATAAAAAACATGATTATCTCTAAATATCCATTTCATCAATAAATTCTCCATTAGAGCACCTGTAGGTGCACACTAAGTTACGTGTAGGCAAGCAATGGGTAAAAGGTTCATGTTTCTAAGGAATTTATCTACATAGTGGATTTATTTCTTTTTTTAATTATATGAAACATAAAGTTGTTTTAAAGCTCAATACTATTTCCAAACTTCATTTTCAATGCTGAACCCCCTTGAAGGCACCTAGCTGACTGGTATGATGGTCATATAGCAGATTGGTTGTATGTGTTCTATGACTACACTCATGAGAATTGATTTGACTAATGGATTTTAAAGGTGATATGGGATCAATATAAACTTTAAAACATATAAATGACACTAAAATAACCCCCTAAATCCATGAACAAATATGACAATCTAAACAATGGTGGAAACCTATTTGTCATCTCCTATGAGACCAATCTATAAATTTGAGATGATTTGACCATCACAAAACATTGACACATGAAACAAATTATGTTGATAATTTTATAATAAACTAAAAATCCTTTGTAATCAAACTCAATAATTGGTTCATACGAAATTCCTCAAACCATGGCAAAACCTATAGGGTGCATGAAATAAGTAAAAAAGTATAGTCAACTTCATAAGGATGGTTCATGAAGAAAAGGACACAATTATTCGAAATATTTATATTTAAATTAATTTATATGATTTTAATTTCACCTCCTCAAACTATTTGATCTAAAACCTCATCTACTAGTCATACCAAGTACAAACCTGAAGACTACTTTTGCTTGCCAAGAAGGGTGAAAAAGGAATAGAATAGTTTTGGGCCAAAAATGGCATTTACAAAGAACTTAACACATTGACTTAATCTTTTGGAATCTTAAAATACATACCATAATCTTATCCCATATGGCACACTTCCCCATGATATGTATAAGTGCTAAACTCACCTTTGTCCTCAAGAAAACTACCATTTCTTTTGAAGAACCTACCACCTTTCAGTTATGTCAGTTTATTAAGACTTATTAGGACACATGGTACATCACATCATCCTTTATAACCATCATAGTTCCCAATAAATCTATACAACTCATTAAATGCACCTCTTTTGACTTCAAAATGACCCAAAATGATTAAAAAGACTAAAATAACTAAGGACCAAGGCTAACATAACATTAAATGACATTAATTAACCTATAAAACACCTTGTGACATTTTTATTGGACCCCTAAAACACTTAAAAATTAGTTTTTTCATAGGTGTGCCCCAATTTGACCTAAAAGTCAAATTTGGTTAACAGGGTCAATATAATATCTTTAAACATTTGTTTTGGATTCAAGGGGCATTCCTTTATGAATAATCATTAACACCAAAACCTATGTTAAACCTCCCTAAAACCCTAATAAAGACTCAATGTGAAATATCTTATTCAAATCATCTTATAATGGTTTTAAATGCCTAGATAAGATATTATATCATGTAGTCAACTCTCCTAGGTACTTCTAAGTGGTGGTGGTGGTGGTTAGTCAAATGAGAGAGAAAATGCATGAATACAAACTTATTTATCAATAAGTTATTGTAGCTCCCAAAATTTGCATTAGTCAAGAATATAAAATGAATGGGAGAAAAATATAGAGACTAATTTATCATTTCCATGATGATTTATGGATATATTTTACCTTTCAAATGTTCTAAGTTGGTCATCCAAGTTAGCCAGTCACAAACAGACCTAATGATGCAAATAGTACAAAATCCAGGCAAAGATGAGAAGATAAATTTGAGGGTTTGAGAATGTCATATTGATGAAACAAAATTAATGAAGATTTTTTTTATGAATCTTAAATCATGTTAATTATTTGAAGAAGTTTTAGAGGTTAGTGAATATTGTGAAAAAGTTGTTCACAAAATGACATGTCTAGTTCAGATAAGACTATGTGATATAGAGTCAATAAATTGGTTTATAAGACCAATATTTTACATTATACCATATTATATTTCTATATGAAAATGGTATGGAGATATCATAAGACCATTTAAATTCATCAATAGTCATGGAAAGTGTCTACACAGGTGTTGAAGGTTTAAGTCATCGTGACTAGTCTTTGAGGTAAATTAGAAGTTCTAAGTGAGTAAGTTGCAAAGATGTTATTGAGACTTTATCTCCTCAATAAAAGTGTTCCAAAAACTTTGTGATGACCCTAAGGTCATGTAAAACCTATCTAAATGTTTCATTTTTCAAATTTCATAACCTAAGAGTATTTGAGCTTCATTTTTTCAAGATAAACTTTTGAGATACACATGCCTAATAGGGTAGTTGGTCCTAATGGAGCTTTCATGATATGTCATGGAGGAGGTTAGTATAGGTGTTTTTATAAGTAATTTAAATATTTTTAGTTGTTGGAGAAGGACATCTAGGTCCAAGAGCATCAAGATTTAATGCTAATAAGATAGACCTAATGCAATTAGGTCTCCATGAGGTCTAATTGAGTTGTTTAGGACTAAAAGGGGTCCAATTTCATTTTAATCATTTTTATAAGATGTTATAAGACCTATTAATTATCTGATATAATATTTTGAAGGTGTGTGGCTAACTACGTGGTGTGTGACCATGAGACTTATATATATATATATATATATATATATATATATATATATATATAGTTTAGGCCTATTTGAATGTAAGCACCATAAGCGAATAAAATATTTCTAAGTAGAGAAAAATGAGGTCTTAAAATTATACCATATCATTAGATTATAAGTGTGATGATAAAAATAAATGAGGTATATGAGTTGGTGCTGATTCACTTAAGGAGTCAGTGCTTCCTTGAAAGTAGGTGTTTGTTAAATCTTAATCAATTGGGTGCTTGACTTCATTGGGGTTGGTGTTCTAAGTTGAGTTGTTGCTCAAATGAATTTGATGTTTTTTTTTATTGGATTTTAGTCTAGTTTTAGGGATCATAGTTGGTTTTCTTCCCCTTGAGGTTTTCCCACTTATATGTGTGTTTTCTTGTGTTATGTTCATGTGGATGGTCTTTATGCATTGTTAGATTTGAATGTTGTTTTCATAGTTCATGAATGATTTTATATAATTAAAAGAAAGTTTTTGGTACACTAATTTACCCCCCCCCCCACTTAGTTATTGTGATTTTAAAAAAAAAATATTAGAGACTGGTACTTTGAATCAGGCCTAATAGCTTAAAGGAGATCCTAGAAGCATAAGCATGTCTATTCACCAAGCACAAGGAGGTTTCTCAAACAATAAGGCTCCCCTCTTCAGTGGGACTAAATATTCATTTTAGATAATCATAATGAAGACCTATCTAATTTCCTTAGGCTATGATATATGTCAATCTATTATTTATGGATTCACTCCACCCTCTATATTACCAATTGATGTAGTAGGCAAGAAGGAAAGTGAATATAACTCTAAAGAAATGAATGCCATCCTATGTGGTCTTCCAAAAGCGTAATTTGTTAGGGTCATACATTGTGATAAATCCAAAGGGATTTGGGAAGAATCGAAGACCATATATGAAGGAAACACCAAAGTTAAGCTAGAAAAATTGTAAACCCATTGAAGGTAGTTTGAAATCCTAAGAATGAATGAGGATGAATACATTGCATCTTATCTATTGAGATTAGATGTAGTGGTAAATGTCATTATAGGTCTAGGAGAGAAGTTGGAATAATCAATAGTATTACAAAAGGTATTGATATACATAACATATAATTTTGATTCAAATGTGTTTATTGTGGAGGAGATAAAATATCTTAACATACTACACATGGATTAGCTTCATGGCATCTTAACTGCCTCTGAAATGAGACAAAGTGATGGAAGACCTTCCAAGAAAAAATATGCATTCAAATCTGAAAAAAAGTCATAAGGTAATAAGTCTAAGGATGATGTTGACATTAACATTAATGATGATAATATAGAAGCCATGATTATCAAGAAAGTAAGGAAAGGATTAGGTAAGTACAAGGGTAAGTTGCCATTCAATTGCTTTGACTGTGGTAAGACTGGTCATTTTACATCTAAATGTCCTAATAAGGATAAGAATGAGCATGATGGAGAGCATGATGAATATCATGGTGATGATAAGAAGGTCTTCAATACTGACAAGAACAAAAAGGGTTTCAATAAGTATGAAGAAAAGATAAGGTCATTCAAGAACAATATAAGTTTATATACCAAAAAAGATAGTAGTTCCTTTAATGTAAGTGACACAAGTACATTTGATAGTGATGATGATAGTAATGACCATGATAACAATGGAACCTTATACATGGCTATAGAAATAGATGATGAGGATTTTTCTAAAGGTAAAAGTCTTATGGATGATTAAGAATCAGATGAAAAGTGGCTAAAGTGAACCTTGAATTAAAATTGGTGAGTTCTCTAGAGGAGTTGAAGTTTTAAATAAGGAAGAATCAGAAACCAAGATCATTGGTTAAGAGTTATGAGGAATAAATAAATCTCTTTGAAGAGAAACTAAGCAAAAAAACCAATGAACATGAGGAGATCATTAAATAGATGGAAACTCAAATTGAAAGTGTCACTGTAAGTCTTAAGACTAAGAAGGAAGAATGCATCAAGTTTGGAATAGAAATAGAGTCCTTGAAGGTAGAATTGGATCAATAAATAGTCAAGTTGAAGAAATATCAAAAATTTGAAAAGAGTATTGAAGTCCTTGGTGATATTTTGAATAGTGAAAGTTCTCCATGTGAAAAGATAGGTATTGGGTTTAAAGAAGACTAAAAATAAAATAATAAGAGTTAGACCTCAAAGAAAAATGCATCATCAAGAAATGATGGTGCTAACAAAGTAAAGACCTATGCAAAAGATTTCAACTATGAGATGTAAGTTAATCATCAAAAAATCAAGAATAATTTGACTCATTCAAGACATAACAAAGGTAAAGATTCATAATTCAACATCATATAGATAAGGTATGTAAATATCTTTAGTGGTTACTATTACGCATGAAATCAATATGGACATAGAGCTATGGATTGTAGACACTATGAAATAATCCATTTCTCATGGAGGAATAGGTTAAATGTCCATTTTAATAGTATAAGTAGATGATTAGAGAGGACATATTTCAATGGATTGTAAGATGAGGCATATGAGGAAAAGCAGTCAAGACAAGAGGTTATATAGTCATACTACTAAGAAGTGGATTAAGAAGTTAGACTCTATGAACAAGGTGAATGAGGAGAAGAAGACTAATGGATAAGAATATATGATAGCTTAGATTTACTTTAACATTCAAGATGAAGTCATGAAATATATATATATATATATATATATATATATATAGTGTTTCTCAAGCCACATGATGGGAGACAAAATCAAGTTCATCTCATTGAAGAAGAATGGTGTAGGAATAGTGATATTTGGAGATAACACAACTACCAATATAGCTGGCAAGGGTATCTAGAGTTTGGAAAATGGGAAGAACAAGACAAAGAATGTGTTATATGTGGAAGTTTTGAAACATAACTTTCTTAGTGTAAGTCAAATGTGCAACCAAGGACATAGGGTGTGTTGCATGGAGAGCCAAATTAGGAATACTAATTTCTAATGCTAAGAGAATAGAGAAAAATATATGTCTTGAATGAGATCAAGAAGGAGAGATGCTTTATGAGCAAGATGGATTAAAATTGTCTATGGAACAAAATATTGGGTCACCTAAACTTTGAAAATCTAGTCAAGATAAGCACTTAAAGTTTTGTGAAGAACATGCCTAAGATCACCAAACCAATAAACACACTTTGCAAGGCATGTCAACATGGTAAATAGACTAGAATAAGGTTCAAGTCCAAGGATTAATATACTACAATAACTTTAGAGTTAATACACACTGATCTCTATGGGCCTATAATAATCCAAATCACTTAAGGAGATAGCTACTTCATGTTAGTCATAAATGAGTACACAAGAATGACTTGCATAGCATTATTGAAATAAAATTTAGAAGTTATTGATAAGTTTAAGGAATTCAAGGATCTTGTTGAGAATCATAATAATAGGAAGATCAAGTGCCTAAGATATGATAGAGGAAGACATTTTTGATCTAATAATTTTGATGACTTATGTGAGGTTCATGAAATAAGGAGATAGTTCTCAATAGCTAGGACACCTCAACATAATGGGGTAGTGGAAAGAAATAATATGATAATTCAAGAGATGGTAAGAACTATGATAAATGAGTCAAGGTTAGCTTATGGATACTAGAGAGAGTTAGTGAGCATTGTAGTCTACATCTTGAATAGAGGACATATAAGGAATAATGGAGATAAGACCCCTTATGAACTATGGAAAGGTAGACCTACTAATGTGGAACACTTTAGAGTGTTTGGAAGTAAATTTTTCATCAAAATAGATGAGGAAGACTTAGGTGAGTTTAATTCTAGGTTTGATGAAGGTATATTCTTAGGGTATTCATTAGTAAGCTCATCCTATAGATGTTATAACAAGAGGTTACATAATATAGTGGAAAGAACCAATGTGAAGATTGATGAGACAAAGAAATCACACTCATAGTCAAAGGATACATTAGAGAATATAGAATTTAATAATGAAAAAGAAACAATAGAGATTGATGAGAAATAAGAAGTTTAGGAAAGACAAAAATGAAAATGTTCCTTAAGATAGATTCAAAGAGATCATTCTAAATCACCGATCATTGGCAATAAGGACGTAGGTATGCAAAAAAGAAGAAGGCTAGTAAGTAACCTAAATTAATATAATGTTTCTCTATTGTCTAAGATTAAACCTAAGAACCTTTTAAAATCAAGCAAAGACAATTTTTGGATAGGTGTTATGAATGAGGCATTAGACCAAATAGAAAATAGTGAAACTTGGTAACTAGTTCCTAGGCCTAAAGACAAGAATGTCATTGGCATTAAATGGGTATTTAGGAACAAGTTGAATGAATATGAAGAAGTCACTAGCAACAAGGCCAAATTGGTATGCAAGGGGTATGCCCAAGTAGAAGGGGTGGACTTTAAGGATACCTTTGCTCTAATATCAAGATTGGAAGCCATCAGATTATTTATAGAATATGAAAGATTCAAAGGGTTGAAGGTGTACCAGATGGATGTCAAATCTTCCTTTTTGAATGGAAACTTGGAAGAAGAGGTGTACATAAATCAACTTGAGGGTTTCTCTCTATTAGGTATAAGGACTATGTTTGTAGATTAAAAAAGGCTCTTTATGGTCTAAAGCAATCTCCTAGAGGTTGATATGTTAGATTGGAGAGGTATCTATTAGATCAAGGATTCAAAAGAGGAGTTACAGATAGTAATTAGTACATAAAGATAGAAGATGACCATCAGTTGATAATAGTTGTCTATATGGATGACATCATATTTGGTGGAAATAGTGAGAGTATGACTAATGCCTTTATAGATATGACGAAGAAGGAATTTGAGATGTCCATGCTAGGATCACTATCATTTTTTCTTGGGTTATAAATTAATCAATCTAAAAGAGGTATATTCATCTCAAAAGATAAGTACATAAGAGAGATGTTGAATAAATTTGAGATGGAAGATTGCAAAGTATTTAACACACCTATGATCACAAGGTATAAGTTGAGCTAGGAAGATGAATCTCAAAAGGTCAATCAAACATCATATAGGTCAATGATTGGAAGTTTGTTGTATACTATAGACATGACATCATGCAAGCAGTAGGTATTATTGGAAGGTTTCATGTAGATCCAAAGGAAAATCATCTCTAAGTGGTAAAAATTATTCTTTGGTATCTAAAGGGGACTATGGAGTTTAGGTTGTGGTATCTTAGGAACAAAGAGTTTGACTTGATAGAATATACAGATGCAGACTAGGTAGGGAGTCTAGATGATAGGAAGAGCACTAGTGGAAGATCTTTCTTATTAGGAGAATGCCTAGTATCATGGATGAAAAAGAATCAAGCCTTTGTGGCACTATTTACTTGTGATTTTAAATACATTGCAATATCTTCATGTTACACTCAATTTATATGGATGAGATAAACTTTAAAAGACTACAAGGTAGAGTATGATAGTCCTAGCCCTATCTATTGTGACAATACAAGTGCTATAAGCTTCTCAAAGAACCTTGTTATTCACTCAAAGAATAAGCACATTCCCATCAAGTATCATTTCCTAAGAGAGTAGGTAAGTGAACAAAGTGTTAAAATTGAATATATTTATACAAAGGATTAAATTATAGATATTTTTACCAAGCCACTTCCAAAGGCAACATTTGAATATCTAAGATAGGAATTAGGTGTAGTTCCTACCCCTAACAGTCATTAAGGAAGTTCATTAGCTCTAAGAGGGAGACAATTAGGTTTTTCATTATCTCTAAGAGTAGGTGAGTAGTTCTAATAAGGTATGTATGGAGATAGGGGGAAATGGTTTTATGGTGACTCATAAACTTATAATCCTAAGTGTTGAGTGCTTTATTTACAATAAGTATGATCCAAGAAGTTTTAGGCATCTCTTTGTCATTTATGTCAAAGGGGGAGAAAGTTCAGAATGAGGGAGAAATTGCCTATTGAGAGAAGGTTCTAAGAATGGTTTCCATCAATGATAAAGGAGGGGATTGTTTAGTATTATCATTGATGTCACAGGTGTATCATATGAAGCTAGATGATAAAGATGACTAAGCCTAGTTGGTAGTGTGTGATGTGGTAAGGGTCATTGAGAGAGAGTTTTCATGAGAAAGTGATGTCATGAGAGAAAGATAAAGAAATAATTTTAAGACAACTAATGTCTTATGGTTGCATGAAGGTACATGCCATTGATGTCAAATTTATATAAGAAGCTTAGCCATGAGCCTAGTCATGATATGAAAAGGTATATACATGAAAATGAATAAATACAAGTATGTGAAGGTTTTTGGGATTTTTTTGAGCATGTATGTGAGGCATTGAAGCATTCATTAGAGTTTCAAGGTGAGCTTATAGGGGTAGGACCTTTAGATAACCTACACCTAAAACTCTCTTAGACCCCGCCTAGCCTAATGAGACATGTCTATCATATTTCAAGGTAATTATACATATTTTAGCATGTATATAGGTAAGATAAAAAAATTTAGGCATTTTCACAAAGTTTGAGGTCATAGTTTGAAGGAATTTTCATAAAACACTATTTTAGGCCTTTTTAAGTTCACAGAATGAGATCACGAGACCTAAGAAGCACTTTTTGATGTTCATTGGCATGTGTAACCTATACATGGGAACCTAATATGTTAAGGAGATGCGGGGAAGGGTCCTATATAAGATCTCTAGGAATTGGTTCTAGATTCAAGGGGTATTCCTTTATGAATAATCATTAACACCAAAACCTGTATTAAACCTCCCTACAACCCTCATAAGTACCTGATGTGAAATATATTGTTAAAATAAGTTTAGAATGGTTTAAAATTATATATAAGATATTGTATCATATATTTAACTATCCTAAGTACCTCCATGTGGTGGTGGTTAGTCAGATGAGAGATAAAATGTACAAATACAAGCTTATTTATCAATAAATTATTGTAGCTCTCAAAATTTACATTAGTCAAGAAAAGAAAATGAATGGGATAAGAATATAGAAAATAATTTATCATGTCCATGATGATTTATGTATATTTTATATCCTTCAAATTTTCTAATTTGGTCATCTAAGTTAGCCAATTGTAGACCAACCTAATGGTGCAAATAGTGCAAAAGCCACGCAAATATGAGAAGATGGATTTGAGGGTTTGAGCATGTGAGAATAATGAAACAAAGTGAATGAAGAGTTTATTTATGAATTTTAATTCATGTCCATGCTAGGAATAAGTTTTGTAAGATAGTGAATATTGTGAAAAAGTCGCTCACAAAATGACTTGTCTAGTTCAGATAAGACTGTGGGATATAGAGTCAAGAAATTGGTCTACAAGACCAATATTTTGGCATTTGAAGATGAGGTCTTAGTTGTTATTTATTTAGATTTAGCATATGTTTTATGACCTATGGCATATGTTTTTATCCCTTCTTTTGGTTGTAGTCCTTATTTTATTTCTTATTCTTACTACTTGAAGCCTTCTATTTTTTGTGACTAAAAATAAGCATATGATACTTAGAGGACTATAATATACCCATATGAATAAGCTTATCTTGATCTCTAGCCAAGTCTTTATAAAAATCATTTAAGAAAAACATGGTCTATGTAACTCCCAAGACACTCTTAGTACCATGGAAAGTAGAGATAAAAATAGGATAATCAACCTAACTTGGAAAAAATAGAAATGATTAATCATTCATCCTTTTTCTCTATGTCACAAAATTTTAACTATAAACTAAGTGACTTAAGTTAGGTGAAGAGGTCATGTATTGTGTCAAATTAGCTTGGAATCAAACTAATGAGCTCATTCTCCAACTCATGATCCCTCATTACATCTTGCTTCCCAAAAAGTTTTTATAGAATGGTCCAGACCTCTTTTGGTGATTTTACAGTTTCAATGTGGAAGAGTAAGTCTAGATATACAAACAAACATAATAGACCATATTCATTGTCACATTAGTTAAACCACTTAATATTTTTTGCATCTATATTTGGTTTAGTTTTAATACCCTTAGTTATTATCTATAAACCTTTACTCCTAAAAAATATTTGTACTTTAGTTTTATACTCATGATAATTATATGGAATGAGAAATGGAACTAAATTGTAATCCATAGTATAGTTAAAGAAATATTTTTTTAGAAATAGAAGTGCAAAAGAGAAATCAAGGCATAAGATAACCTCCATGAAGCTATCAGTAATAACCCCAAGATTATAGGTTTGGAACTTATATTTTAGTGTGTATACAATCAAAATTTTATATTTAGTGCATATAAAATTTAACAAGGTTAAAAATTAATTCATACAAACCAATCAAGAATATGAAAATAACACCATACAAAGAGCTCAAATTTTGATATTACAACTATGAAAATATACTGAGTACCCTAAATATAGTGAATAAATTACAACTATACTGAGTACCCTAAATATAGTGAAGAAATTATAATTACCAAGAAATAATTTAGAATATGGAAAAGCCTAATTATATACTTACAAGACATGGCTATAACAGATGAGAATGATTTGGTTTCTAAAGGTATTCTTGATAAATCTGAGAATAATTATTCACACTTGTGGGATCAATGCATGGATTAGAAGATCAAAATTTTATATGAGGCACTGGAAGATCTATAAGATCATAGAAAAAAATTGTGATGAAATTATATTAGAAGTCTATGTTAATTTTTAGGTTGTTCAATATGATTTTTTGAATAAAAATGAGTCAATAGAATACACAATTTCATAATTGAAGGAACAATTTCATAAAATAGTCAAAGAAGAATTATTTGGATAACAAATAATTCAACAAGGAAACCGTGAACAAGTTAAACAATGTTCATTATGCCATAAGAGACTTCACTTTAATTCTTCCAAATATTTTTAAAATGAATGAAGAAGAAACCAATGCATCATATGAATCCCTTACTCTTTTTAATCCTACAATTGTTCCTATGAGATCAATAATCATCTAGGATATTCCTAAATTTAGAGTGTGCAAGCTCAAATATATTAAAAAAGAGGAGTTAAATCTAGTTGAAACAACAAATCAATGTTCCTCTCAACAAAAGGATTCTTATCTCTCTTCATAATCACTAAAATTACTTTTCTCTCTCTCTAAACTTATATTTCTTCATTTCACTTTTCAAAATCAACTAAAGAGGTTGTATTTCACATTTTTAAGTCAAAAGAAAAGTAAACTGTAAAATAGAAAATTCTTACTAGAAAGGTGGTTATGAGCTAGTTACAAGATGGTTATTATACGGTTGTGCCTTTATAGCCTATAAATATGAGTTCCATTCATTCTAAATGGTATTTTTGACATACATAAAAATTTTGACAAAGGAGAAAGAGAATTTTTGTATGTACAACTCAATGAAGAATCAATACAAGAATAATTTTCCAAACTTTGTGCTATGGGTTTTTCTAGATGAATAATATGTAAAAGTTTATTCATTTTCTTTTATTATTTTCTTTGGAATATACCAAAACATTACTGTTTAATAGTCAAATTATTTGACATTCTTCATATGAAATTCATCAATATTTATATAAAGGATTTCAAATCATGAAACTTAAGTGAGAGTATAGAAATGAATTTGTATTTTTTCCCATAAAGAATACATAGTTGTTTTGAATTATTTTTAGTCCCAATATATCTTTGGTATATGGATTTTGTTCTTATGTTCGAATCTTATCTTCTTTGCCTCTCTAAAGAAAATGGTTTCAATCATAATGTTGACTATCTATCATATATAACCTTAGGTATTTATAACACTTTTATTCATTTAAATTATTAAAACCACCCTTTTCTTTCCTTCTAGATTTATTTTATCTCTTCTAATTCTGTTAAAATTTCTATCATCCTTTTAATTTATTTTCTATCACCTCATACTTTTGGGTTAGAAGTATGAGAACCCTCAAAATGACATTTTTGTTTTAAATAATTTTGTTTTTTGCATTATCATTATCTTTCAATAAATTTAGCTCCACTTCTAATAGAAGAGGGACTCTATCCCTACATTGGTGACTAAAAGTCTATAATTTGTCACACTATAAAATATTTAGCCAAAATAACATAAAGGGAATTTAAGAAGACAACAAGGCTATAGACACAATGCACTAATGAGCCATTCATTCATAAAAAATAATTCAAATAAACATAGCTATTTTTTTATATTTTTATCAAGATTGTGCCAAATTTAGGTGTCCACAATATCTAAATCATGAAACAAATTTGATAATGATTGAAACTATAATTAAATTACTTCACAAAAAAAGTGAAAAAACATAAATAGATCATAATATATGAATAAATTATTGCCCACTTCTAAGGGAGACTTTCACAACCATATGATAAAAATAGAATTATCAATTTGATGATTAGTTACTAACTTGTAACATTTATAAATACCCTAACTACATTATGCAAACACCTAAGCTGACCCTACCACCAATATTAAGCTAAATAGATGATCATATGACTTAATTAAATTTTATGTTAGCTATAATTCAGCTACACATAACCAAATACATACTAAAGGATAAGGGTCTAGCATGCTTCTACCCTTCAACAAATTATTGTCCTCAACATTGATGATCTTTGGATGTTGGTATAGGAACTCCTCATCCTCCCATGTTACATCTTTATCATCCAGACTCTTCCACTTCATCACATAATAATTAATTACCCTTTCCCTCACTCTTTTAATATGTGTGTGAAGGATTTTATTAGGTTCAAAAATGATTCAACCTTATTCATCAATCTCAAATAATTATGTTTGGGATGAAACAATTGTTAATTACCTTATTCAAGTAGGAAATTTGACTATTCTAGGACATTTAAAAATTCACTCAAAAATTAGAGGGTACCACATACTAGTGTTGATTGTGTTCTTTTATTGCTTGAAACTTTAATTTATTTCTTAAGGAAGATATGGTGGATGGTGGATGGTAATTAGGATACCTTTTGGAAGAAGTGTCTCTCATAGGTGGATTTACTATTAGCATATCCTAATAAATAATTGAATAACTTTCCACTCTTTCCTAAAAATCTAGTGGTATTTATGCAATTGAATTTTTTTATTCCACTTTAAAATAATTGTTCTATATGACCCTTAGATAAATTTTTGATAATTTTAACATTTAATGAGACTTTTCCATCCAAGGTGTCTTTGTGTGCAAACCTTTTAACTCAAACATTATGCCTTAATAATGAAAAAATGCATAAATATTTCATTTAATTTCATATCATACACAAGGTCATGATATAATGAAATACCAATACAATATTAGGTATGCCCTTCAAAATTGAAAACATAGGGAAATCTAGCAAGTAATATCTCATAATGATTTTAATACTATGACATGTTTTGAACAACTAACTATACAATCCCATCCACAACCATGACTTGAAATTTTAGATTTGGGTAAATAAAATAATTCAACCATGTAGCTAATATATGGTTGATAAATATATGATTATTCCATAATTAAATGAATAATCTCACCTTATGTTCCTTTCGGAGACCCATTACCTTGAGAGTTTTTGGGGAGGTAACACCTAACATTGCATGGCAAGAAATAATTGGTTGGTAATTTCCAAAACTTTACTCATCCACAACCTCTATTACTTTTTATTCATTCTCATCTTATTCATTGATGTCCTAAATTTATAAAAACTTATTTTTATGACATCTATATCCTTGATTGTATTTATTATCATGGTTAAAAAATAATCCTTTTGCCTTATTTTCTTTTAAAATAATTAGGAGTTAACCTCATAGGTTACAAAAATTATGGTGCAAGGGTGATATTATCTTTGATGTTAGTGAGTGTATTTCCCCTCATATCCAATAATTGTTTTATCTACATTACATTCAAGATAATGTAATTAGAGACATCAAGTGGTTTAAACACTCATACCTAAATTTTAATGTGGTCCTTGAGGCCACCAACAAATGGGTCATTCAAGTTTTCATTTGTAATTGTCTCCACATGCAAAGATAGGTTATAAAATTAATTAATATAATTATTGACCAAGCCTATTTTACATGGCTTTTCTATTTGGCTAAATTAAATTTCTACCACACTACTACTCTAGTGTGTTTTTAGATCTTCTGTAATAACTAACCAAGTGACACAGAGATTTTTTCTTATTTTGTGTGTATTGCCATTGATACTAAATGAAATTTTCAAGTTTGAAAAAATATATATCATCACCACCTTCTTTCCACATGGTATTTTATGTGCTAAAAAAATCTCCATTGGTTTTATCTAAGACTATATCCTTCCCATCAAACTTACACATTTCTAATTTTTGAATCATGTTCTTTAATGGTGGTGTGTTTTGATTTATATTGGGTTGGATAAAAGAACCACACTACCTAGGTTATGAATTATTTTGGCATAAATATCCACCTTGGTTGGTCTTAATAGTGGTGGTTTTTATCTTATTTGGTTGATATTAATGAACATTCAAATTTATACTAGCTTTTTTCACTAGATCATCCAATCCCTAATTGATCTTGTCCACTTTACTTGTCATCTCAAAATTTAGGCCATGCAGATCATAATTGATCTATATTACTTTTTGATCAATCAAATAAACCCCTAGATAAAAATATCCTTTAATTTCCCTTTTTGACACCATATCCTATTTGTAAGGAGGTTTACCTTGTGTTTTATAATTCTTGCTCTAACCCCTAGTTTATGGTCTTGCCATAACAAGACTTGACAATGTCAACCCTAATTTTTATTTCACCCATCTTTGACCAAACATTTTTATAATGATGTTATCATATAATAAGTGAAAAAATATAATTTACTCCCACTATATTTTTCAATCTTTCTAAAAATCTAAAAAATTAAAAAAACCTTAAAATTTGGCCTATAGAGCAAATTTATGGAAAACACTAAAAAAATAACTCAAGAAAAATTAATCCTCCCACCCTAATTTTTTTATTATGATTTACTTTAATGATAATCTAAATATATTATGAAAATTTGTCAAAACTTGGAATGGATTCATAGATACAAGTGATTCTCCAAATTTAGGGTTTTACCCACATGTATGCACAAATCAAAGCTCTAATACTAATTGTATTCAAATTAATTCACCAAATAAGTGTAATAATAGAAATACATCACAATATAATTTGAACAAAGTAGGATATATTAATAAATTATGAGACACTTTTAGGGGCAACCTCCATAGCCATACAATAAAAACATAATTTATAATATGATGGTTAAATACTATCCCTTACCTCCTATATATACCCTAAATATGCTATGAAAACACCCTAGGCTGATATTTCTACCAATATTAAGAAAATGGATGATCATATGACTTAATTAAAGGCCATGTTATCTATAATTTGGTTACACATAACTCAATACACACTAAAGTTAAAGGGTGTAGAATAAATAAGTAATGTAAATGAAAGATAAATAAAAAGATGAAAACTAACACACTTGGTGAATAGAGTGGATTCCAAGACTAGAACTAAGTTTTGGAGGTGACTAATATATTTCTTTATGAATCTTACCTCTCTCTCATTAGGATAGAATAAACATAGTATCAAATTTGTACCATAGAGAATTAGTTTGTCACTAATTCTATAACTATTTTTGTTGATTATGTTCTTGTAATTTTTTTGGATTGTAATCATATACACGTGTGTAACTTAATAAGGAACTATTTTAGACCTTTGATTAGTTAAATTGGTGGCTAAAATTTCTAATTTGTATTATCTTTTTCTCATTAACTAATTCACAAAAAAGTGTTGTAAGAGGAATGATATTTTTTACGGTTATTTGGGTCTATAAACCTCTCAAGGAGTTGTATCTACATATCCCAATTACATGGAATTAGAGTAAATGTAGTTTTCATGAATGTGAGTGTAATCCCAACCCTAAAAATAGATACGACTTCACCTTCTCTTCTTATAAATAAAGTGTAACAACATGAACACTTTCTTATCCTTATTTTGGTCCAAGTATGTATTTAATTAACCTTATAAATTCTTAAAGATTATAAATATTTTTGTAGTAGTGAGGTTAAGACCATATCTTTCTTGATAAATTTGTAATTGAAATTCCTTTAGGAATATTTGTATATATAATAACTCAAATTTGGGACCTATTAGGGCACAATCTAATGCAAGAAAAGAGAGGGAATCTACAAAAATAGGCCCACACAAAGGAAAAAATATAAATAAGGGGAAAAGGCCCCTAAAAAATCAAGGGGACACAATTGATAGTCTATCAATTATGTATGGGATAGAATTGACAAATCAGATATTACATCTCAAACTAAAAAAATATTGGAAAAGTATAGGAAGAGAAAGAAATGGATCCTTGGGACAAGAGAACACATAAGAGAGATAAAATATAGTAAATAAGAGATAGAATGGAAATACAAATTTAAAAAAAAACATATATATAATCACAAATAAGCACCTAGTTTGAAAAAATTATACATATACACAAAATAACACTAAAAAAATTGAAATAATAGGCCTTAAACCAAAATTAGATGTCTACATAATGTCCTACTTCAATATGTGTGTAGGATGCATTTTTTTGTCAACATAAAACAATAATTGAAACACACACATGCACTTTATTTAAGGATGGAAGGATGAAATATATAGATTCTAGATTGATTTGCACCCACACTTCGATGTTTATAACTTTTGTCTACCTATAAGAAAATGAAAATTATAAAAAGTATTCAATGTGTTGTTAAATAAACACAAATATTATAAAACAAAAATATAATTTTAAATATGAGCATAGGAATGAATATACAAAATGTTATGCAAACCATGCTTTCACCAATTGTAACTATAGACAAAATATGCTTAGGTACCATATATTTCAAAGTAGGTTCTAACAACTCAAGTATGCTTGTTCATTAGGAAAGTAGATATTTGATGGTTCTTAATTCATATTTTCTACATATTTCTCTTTGTCCTTTGTAAACTCATTTGAATCTTAAATAGCTCATTTATCACCTAAAACATCTAGATATATTTCCCCCTGATGAGGTGATGATTTCATACATGTTCCTAAAAACCACTCATATCAAAATAACAAGTCATGTACATCATGTGTTATCATGTAATATAGTCAAAATTTTTATAATATTTTTTAAAAAATTATGTATGCATGTATGTAAACATCACAAACTATTTTCATGTAATGATCAGTATTAAGATATGACTCAAGGAAGTATGAGTTGATTAATAATAAAGGAAATTAATAAACCCCATTTTAAGCTCCATATGTGCAAGATATGTATATTAACATTGAGGATAAATGCAAGGATATGATACCCAAAATGTAAAGACAAAATGGGGAAAAGTGATATGCCCCTATGTATAAATATTCCCCTATGAGGAATAGATATATCATTGTGCATAATATATGTGAATAGTTTCACATGGATAGGTGTAAGTAGGATAATTTAGTGTTTTGATTTATAAGTAGTGTAATATCACTAGGAACATGAATGTGAGGATATATGTACATGAATAAACACATAAATGAGGTTTGTAGAGAAACATATATAGGTATGATGCACCTAAAATCCTTATTAAATATAGATA
The DNA here is from genome assembly GCA_037957365.1 of Torreya grandis. Taxonomy (NCBI): domain Eukaryota; kingdom Viridiplantae; phylum Streptophyta; class Pinopsida; order Cupressales; family Taxaceae; genus Torreya; species Torreya grandis. Next base: position 3,382,021 of record JARHVA010000634.1, on the reverse strand, counting down.
AAATCAATGAAGCTCAAATGGGTATGATGCCCCCAAAGGAAATAAGTAATGTATTTAGTATGGATATTATGATTTTGATATAATAGTAATTTAAAAGTATATGCATAATATATAATCAATGAAATTTATATGAGGAAATTGTTATTATGATTCCCCCAAAGGTAATATGTGAATCATAAAGAGAGATAAAGCTTTGTAAATATTACTAGTCATTGCATAGGTGGTGGTGTTGCATATGCCCCTCAAAGGTGAACTTTGATAAATTCATAATGTGAGAGAGAAATAATTTCACTTATTTGGCCTAGAGAGTAATTTTAAGGTGTATTTGTAGGCATAATCATCATGATAAATATTTACCATAGTAGTATAGGATAAAATCATTAATATTCTAAAAATTCATAATAAATTCTGAAAAGGTGCAATAAATGCTTCAATGGTGAGGAAAAATTACCATGGCATCCAATAGTATAAGTATGTAGTAAAAATGTATTTGTGTCATTTGAAGGTGATATTATCTTGTCAAATCATGAAATGAGGTCATGGAGATACAATGTTTCAATATTTGATAAAGAAAATAAATGAATAATGTGAAGTATATAAATCAAATAAACTATGTTTTGAAATTCATTTAAACATTCAATCTTATTGATTTTATCTATTTTAAACTTTGAGCTAGAAAATATGGTGGTCAAACATGAATCTATTTCATGCCTATTGGATCATGTAATGGTGTATGTGGCCACAAGATGGGTGATTAAGGAAGTATGTATACTTTTTGGAAATTTTAATCAATTTTTTGAAGTGTTTAGAATTGAATTTGTAGAATTTTAGGCTAATTTGGAATCCCAACAATGATTGTGTACCCATTCCATTGATATTTTACCTATACCGATTGATTATATTCTTAAATATATCTATTGTGTACTTAGATCCAATGATTATGCATTTTATATGATTGATTTTTCCCAACTATAAGTACGTATTGTATTTTTTTTATTTTGAACATGTTTTTTTATTTTTTCAATATTTATGTATTTATGACTTTTAATTTTGGTTACTACACTACATGTGATAGATTGGTATTTGAGTCATGCATATAAAACAATATTATAACTAGGAATAATTGATGCTACCAAAGCTCATGTGGATTCACTAGGGTTGGGACATGTCAGCTCAATGGGGCTTATACTATGTGATATTCCATTTTTTACATATTTGGCTGATTATTGCAATTATGATACTTTTAATTTTTGGTTATCAATAAGTGATATGATTACCACTCTAGATGATGTATGGCTCATATTTTACATCCTTATTAGAGGTCATAAGGTGTAATTGGTAGACTTAACACAAGATTAGAGATTCTTACTGATGATATATTATATGGATTCTTAGGTAAGTTATGATTGTTTAATTGAAAACATGGTATTATTATATATATATAGTGATAAGTGTAGCTCTACATTTGAAAAAATGTGTATCTTGATCAAAAAAATTATACCATCTAACACTAGTGGTTGTGACATATATTTTATCTTTAATCTATTCATATAATATTTTGAGAAATGTTTCATGGTTTATATCTAGGGCAAATGCATTTTAGGTCACTTTATGTGTGTTTTCACACATGCATGTGTGTGTGCGTATACCAATTCACAATGGAGATGAGTAGGGGTAGCCTACATCTCAACATGATACTATAAATATGGGAATATAAGAAAATTTCATTTATTCCCCCACTAAGGCTTCTAACTATAATATGGACACTAATATAACCATATTCCAGACATTGGATACATCCATTAGTATGTCAATTATATTTTAAAGACACAACCATATATCAATAGACATTTTCTAGGTTACATATATCCTAAATACTAAGGAGGCCTTATAGACAATATCCTTATTGTATAAGCATCCCAAGTGAAGACTAATCCTTCATCACCTAAGGTAGGTTTTGAAAATATTTTGGCACAAATGCATAAATTTATTGGTGCAAAATATAGTTCATAGAGGATAAGGAAAAATAATTATGCAAGAGTTAGACAACTAGTTATATGTTGGTATGAGTTTTGGATTGCATAAAATTTTATATGATATACCATGCACAACTACATTAGTTTTTAATGAAAAAAATCTTCAAGGAGATAATACTCTCTATAGTAGTCACATGCACTACACATACAACATTAGTGTGCAAACAAATAGGAAGTATGAGGAAACATTAGTGCACATGCATAAAATATGTCGATAATGGAATCAATGTGTAGAGTAGATTAAACCATGATAGAATACCAAATAATATAAAATTTTGGCATGAGCTTACCACTATCCAAATGGGCATAGATTAAATCAACATGTATTTTTGGATAGTTTTGTATAAGACAAGAAAGATGAAAAGTACGAATTGGTGAATTTTAAAATAGCACAAAAATCTATCCTAATAAGTAGTTAGTATATGACCATTTGACCTTTCTATGGGTTATTCCTAATCATCAAGCCTAAATATTTTAATATAAATAATGTGATATAACAAAATTCATTACATTTGGTCATTGAGACAATGTGAAAGCAAAGGAAGAAACATATAGAAGCTTGACTATTGCATAAAAGGATGCAAGGCCTAACATCAAACTTAGAAGCTCTTAGCTAAAAGGAGGTTTACCAAATTACATCAAAAGAGGGGGAGAGGATTTTAGCCTTAAAGGTTTACATGGATTTTTGAGTGACCCCATTGTTTTATAATTCATAGCTTTCATGTTTTTGACTTGTAATCTAGAAATCCTATTACTCATGCTTGGGAAGAAAATATATGTAATATTTTTTTTTCAAATTAATATATTTTGGGTTTGTGTTATTTAATTATGTGATTGTTCATATATTTTTATGTTCTAAAGTAGTTATTCATTAGACTCCCTGACCATGACTACATCAATCCTTGATGGCCCAAGGATGCCCACATGTTAAGAATCATAAGGGTGAGTAGAGGGTATATGTATTTACATGATGGTATAGACTACTTTCATTTTGACCATCTGACATGTCAGTTTGGAATTTGATAGGATAAACCCCCAACACCTCATGTGTGAAGATGGTTAGTGATGGAAAAAACATGAGTGAGTGAGATGAAATCTTTGAAACTTATTGAGATTAAGCATACGATGCATAAGAGGTATATGCCCTCATTGTTGACCCAAGAAAATATGGTTCTAGAGTTACGAGGAGGTATATTATATAGTGGGAAGGAGTCTAATTATTACCAATACCCCCTAAAGTAATTGCAATAGTCAACTATGATCAAATTAGTCATAGTGATGACATAACTAGTGAAGTGTGAGATGTGGAAGTAGGAGTAGGTATGAAGGCCATGGTATCACCAATATTGATAGACATATCCCCCATTCATGAGGGTAAGTGTTTGTGTTTCATCTATCAATTTATTAATGTATATTCTCTTTTATTTCTCATTTTTTTACTATTATTTGTGTATTTCACAATGTCAATGTAGTGGATCATTATTATTGATGTGGCCATGAGGCTATTTTATTATGGTATTTTAGAGGTATATGGTCCACTAGAGGATTGATTTTGACGTTTGTGTCTATGATAATATATTTAACCTAAGGGCCTAATTGAGAGAATCCTTATTTCAAGAGGATAAGAGTTTTATGATGTAGAATATATGGTTATGTAGATTTGAGAGTATTTGTTGTAGGATGTGGCATAAATAATATTTGGAGGCAAAATTATAGCCACAAGGATATGGCACCATACATGCCCTATTATTCAAGTTGAATTAGTCCAACAATGGACTTTCACGAACTTGAACCATGTTAGTATACAATTAGGCATGAGTTGATATAAAAGTTAGTTATAGTGAGAGGAGTGGTTGTACATATATAAAAATTACCTAAGATGTAGCCAAGATTAGTAGGGCTAGATATAGGATTAGAGATAGGGATGTAAAATCTAATGGTGGTGACCATTATCTACTTCATCGTAGAATGTGTTTGGATGTGTAATTTTTCATGTGTCATGTGACCTAATTTATAAGCTCTATATGTGACAAACATTTTTCTACAAAATTTATTTATATTGATTTTTCTATTTTTAATTTCTATGTTTGCATATGTAGATGTATGTATTTGTCTTTGATATCCAATTTTTTCATTTAATTTTATAGGTGTTTATGAAAAATACATTTTTAAAATGAAAATGTAACAAAATAAAAATTAAATATAACATGTAAAATAAACATTTGATAAAAATACACCTAATTTATAATAAAACATTGTATGTGTTTAAGCACATAGTAAGTATGGAATGATATTATCTAATGATATGTGTGAGGGTGTAAGTATAAAAGTAAAATAATTCATGTATGCATAGGTAGATTACCCATAGTTATATCCTCATATACTAAACCCACAACTCTCATACATTTAAATGTCTCATTGATATAAAATCTCATTAGAGATGGATTATTGATAATTAGTTCAATAGAATCTATTGTTTAACTAGTAATGTAATCAATGATAGATATTTGTTTTGAAATCTACTTAAATTAATTTTAAGACATAATGGTATCCTACTTGGGATGACTCAAATATTTTTATTTAATTTTTATATCTCATAAAATTGAAATTCTGGCACCTTGAAAATCAAAATATATGTGGTCGTGATTATTATAAAGTGTCACACTCATTAATTGTAAACAAGAGGAACCTAATATAGAATTTTATTTTTAAAAAAAGTGGCATAGCATGGAATGTCATGAGACATGTTTAGGGACCAATAGATAGAATTAATTTAAGGTACTTATTCAAGAAAATATGAATTAGTTAGGTGTTCAATATCATACATAAATGACTTAAGGGAACAATACACATTGAATTGAGCTTTATCCTTAGTCATAATCCATTGTTATTGTTTTCATTATATATAATCATTAATTTCTAGAGGTTCCAAAAGTGAAAGATAATTATTTTTAATATCATTGGGACCAATGGTTAGATAATATTTCCTCTTAGTTGGTTCTATCATAGGAGATTATGACTTAGGTAGTTCATTCTTAGGAAATGCCTTGTCACATTGGATAGGTTGTTAAATTATAGTAGGTGTGTTTATAAAAAATGGTTTTGTACTTTTTATATTGAGATTCATATCACTATTATTTATAACATTATGAATTATATCTTTAAAACATAGGCACCTATGTTTTGAATTTGCATGGCCTCTATGGTAAGCATAATAAAATTTAAAATTTAAACTATTTGGTGCATGAGATGTGTCATGATATCTAATAAGAGGTAATTCAAGAAACTTAAAATCAAACAACATTTTAAATATCCTACTTATACTATATTTTAATTTTGGAATTTATCTTGGTCCACTAAGGGAAGGTGTAGGACTTGTTTTAGTTGTCACCCTTTTTGTTGCCAATGGTGAATTTTTTATTTTACTAGGTGCATGGATTTTATAGATTGGATTAGTAAATTTTTAAATATTAATCTCATAATTAATCATACGTGATTGAGTAAGTTTACATTATATTAGCATAGCCTCCAAAATATTAGAAAGTGTCAAAAACATTTTTTTGCGATATTAAATCAAGAGGCTCTTATTAAAAACATATTTTTTTATCTAGATCCATGTGTTGATGTGTCAAATAATACATGGTACCCTTGAATCTAAGAATGTATTGGCACACAATCTCTAATTTTCCTTAGTATAAATATGGAATACACTCAAATGTATCATGAGGGCCTTTGCTAGAAATAATTCATGACAAGAAGACCTCTTCCAACTTAAGAAAGGAATGAAAGGCTAGGGATATTGTAAGATAATTCTAAGGCATCATCAATTAAGCTTCTAAGAAACATCTTAAGAAATATTATAACATATGTACTATATTCCCAAGATAACCACATAAGTACCTAAGATGTATATATGGATATCCAAATCCATAAATTAACGTAGGTCTAGGTATAAAAAGATCACAATGAATAAGAAAAGAAAATATCTCCTGTAATATGGGTTAGCCATATATAACATTCATATTAACCATAGAATTAGATGCAATATACTTGAGATAAATATTTTAATTAATGTTTTAATTCATAAATTGCATTCATCATATACATGGGTAAGCACATTAGATATTTTAATAGATTTAGTGAATAGTTGAATCTTATCCTTAGTAACAAGCATGGATAGACTAGGAGGATAAGAAATGGAAGAGGAAGACACATAATGATCACTAATCTTGGAATATGAAGGTACATAACTTCAAGCCTTCTAAGGGTATTTATCCACATAAGAAACTTGTGTTTTAGCTAATTCATTCACGATATTCAAAATTTTAACAATATAGGAATGGTTTTTAGGAGATGCATCTTAAATATTTCAATAATATCATCATTAAGGTTTTCTCTAGATTTAAAATAAAAAATTAAATAATTCAAAGCATTTATATTTTCCTTCAACATAAATATATCATTCACTTCACAAACATCTATTTTTATAATATAAACCATGAATCAAACTAAGAAAGTGCATAAACTATGAGAAAAAAAGTGGAATAAACCCTAAAGAAGAGATAAGTCCAAAAACTATTAAAAATAAATTAAAATAATTAAAAACAAAAAACCCTATAGGGAAGGAGGGAAAGAAACCCTATGTTGGATGATTATAAGTTCAGGTTCACTAATTAGTTTTACCAAATAGTGATACTAGGGTAACTAACTATAGTGAAAAATAGGTAAAATAAGGGCACAAGATAGAGGTAAAATAATAATTAGATCTTAATCATGCCCAAAAAGAGTAACTAAAAGTATGAAATTAATTAAACAAACAACGGAAATGAAAGAGAAATAAAATTTGATGAAAACTAAGACACCTAATGACTAGAATGGATTTTTAAGACTATAAATAAGTTCTTGAGGTGACTAATATATTATATATAAATCTAAATATTCTCTATATTTGGGATAAAATTGGTGCAACTCTAACTATGTTTTAAGAAAAATTAACAAGTGCCAATTCTATTACCATTGTTGTTGAATCTACACTTTTAGGTTTTTAATTTCTATAATCATCTACATAAGTGCACAAGCTAATGATAAATTGTATTGGATATTTTCCTCACCCAATTTTTGGCTAAAATATTTTATTTATATTATATTTTACTTCTTGATCTAATTTTCCACAAAGTGTTGCAATAAAAATGGAAATAATAAGCATAGATGGCTCAAGCAGCCTCTCAAGGAGTGGTAGCTATATAACATACATGCATGGAATCAAATCTAATGTATTTATCATGTATTTGAGTGTAATAAAAATCCAAATAATATATATAGATATATATATATATATATATATATATATATTCATCTGCTCTGAAGAAAAATTAAGTGCAACTACATGAACACTCATTAATCATTCATTTGGTTCCTATATGTAGCTATTTAACCTTAGAAAATATTGAAAAGTGTATATATCTCTAATAGTGTGCCTAAAATAAATTCCTCTTGATATATTTGTTATTTAAATTCCTTTATAATGTTTATATATATATATATATATATATATATATATATATATATATATATATATTTATATATATATATATATATATACATATATATACATATATATACATACATATATATATATACATATATATACATATATATATAGATATATATATATATATATATATATATATATAGACTACTCTAATTCAAATTAGGGATATATTAGCACGTAAGTTGGCATAATAAAAGTGAAGTAAGATGACCAAATAGGCCCACACAAATAAAGAAGAGAAAGGATTAGAAAATGGCACACAAAAAGAAAGGGGATGTGATTACCAACCAATCAATTATGTACATGACATAATTGATGAATTATTTAGTGTGCCCCAAATATAAAAGAAATAAAGGATGAATAGATGAAGAGATATAATAAATACCTAAAACAATAAAACATAAAATACAACGAGGACTACAAAAATACAATAAAACATAGCCACACAAAAGAAAGAGATAGAGAAAACATACACAAAAGAGCCAATAAGTAATTAATTTTAAGCAATGATCCATATTCATTAAAAAACACTAAAAATATTGAAGTAATAAGTCTTGTACAAAAATAAAGTGTCTATAATATCCTACTGCATCTTTTGTGCCTCCTAATTTTACTAGATCATCTCAAATTGATTCTAATTATTTATCTATTTTCTTGGTCTTTGTTAAAATTATAGAGAATCTATTCCTAACAATGCTAATCATACACATGTTTTGGATCATATACATGTCAACACATATAAGTATGCATTGATTCATTATGCCCTTTAATATATCAAAATACAAGACAAAAAAATATTTCAAGGATCTCAAATATCTAGCCTTGTGGCTTCTTATCATGACATATTTCACAACCCATTGGCTCATGATATCCTAATCTACCTCTTGCCTATCGGTTATATAATTCCTAAATTTTAAGTATCCAATGGTAAGGGTGATCCTTTACATCACATTTTTTCTTTATATTCATCATGATTTGATTTTTTATGTGATGATATATTGATGATAAAGTAATTACATGTAATTATTAATGAATATGCCATAGATTGATACTATGCACTTCCATTATTTTATCTGCATTCTTTCAATGGTTTGGAAAATATCTCCTTAGCTCACTTTATATCAACAATAGCCAAAAGTTCATATTTTCACTTATTTTTCAAATTAAACAAGGATTGAATAAGAATATTAGTGATTATGTGATTAAAATCAAAACTATTCTTATGAAAATTTCTTGCCAAATCCTGAAAAGTTAGTTATAAAGTATTTTATCAAACAAATCAATTCAACCTTTCAAATATAAAGTCATGTTTAACATGTATACATCCTTCAATGATGTTTGTCTTATGGTTTTAAAATATGAGATTAATCTATTAGAGGCCAACATGAAGGGTCCAATTCCCCTTCCTCTAACAACTCCAAATATCAAGGTAAATAAATTTATAAAGTTAAGGTTAATGATATACATACTTTTCAAGCTAAGAATGAGGCTAATAATATAGTGCACTTGTTATCTCAACCACTGGAAAATAAAGTTCTTCCATATAGAAATCATCAACAACTTATAAGATTAATCCAATAATCTTCACCAAGTTTTTAAATGAAAAGAAACAAAGAAAAGTTTTTAAAAATAAAACATATAGAAAATATAGCCAAGGGGCATGCAATAGGAGATGCATAGTGTAGTGAAACAAGACATGGAATGGAAGGTCAATAGAATACAAAATTATGGGCATCATTCACAAACTAATAGGGGATCTTGAAATATATTAATGTTGGCTTGATTGTAATGATGTTTAAAATATGAAATCCTATTATTGATATGATTAATTTTGATATTTTTCTTCTATTTAATATTGAATGACATACATTTGTAATTATAAATCTTATATTTTGTACATATATATTTTTTATTTGTTGGTTATTATGATAATGTTTATCTATGGTTACTTATTTAAAATTTTAATAATGAACTTAGTACATGTAATAAACTATGTTTAATGTTTAGTTCATGTATCCACTCATTGCCTTAATAATATGAGAATCAAATGGATTTGTAATTCTAAGACAACATACACAAGGAGTATTACTTTTATAAATATGATTTCATTGATTTAATTTCATTGTCTTAATGATATGATAAACGCATGGATGTGTAATTCTAATACAACATGCCTAATTAGTAATGATTTCTATATGTTTCCCTAGTTCCAATTTTTTTCCATTGAGATGATATATGCCAATATTTTCAAGCATAACATAATAATTATCTCTCATCTACAAAGAGGAGGACAATTGTTTTTAATTAAAATAATATTTTGTTTAATGGTCTTGATATACTTGAGGATAGTCTTGTAATCTAGCATGTACTTTCCTAAATATTTAATTTTTAATCTAATGGTACTATATTAATCATATGAGAATCACATAGTTGTGTAATGTTAATACAACATGCCCGATTAATAATATTTTATACATTTTGTCCCTTGACTAATATTATTTACATCAAGATGATGTACCCCAATATTTTGAATCATGGCATAATAATATATTTTTTTATCTATAAAGAGAAGGATAAATGTTTGAAATTACAATATACTTTTGTTTTATGGTCTTAATAGACTTGACGGTAGTCTTGTAACCTAGCATGTAATTTTCAAAATATGCACTTTTTGATCTAATGGCATTGTCTTAATGATATGAGAATCACATGGATTTTAAATTTTGAGACAACAAACCTAATTAGTAATACTTTCCATATGTAATCCTTAGATCAACATTGTTTGTACCCTAATATTTTTAAGCATAGAATAATACTCTATTTATTATCTATAAAGAGGAGGATAGTTATTTATAATATACTCTTGTTCATGATCTAAGGTTATTTTGATACATTTATAGTTTTTAGAGATTATATGCAAAAAATAAGAGCTCATTTTATATTCATCATTTGTTTGCATTTAAATTTACATGATACATCATATTATAAATTTTGATCAAAATGAGAATTTCATTATGCTACATATATAATATAAACATGAATAAATAAGTATAATTATAGACATACATGGAAAAAAATTTAATAATGTAAATAACCTAATAGTGTAATAAGATAAAATTTGAGTTCCATTTATTAGAAAAAATAATTTCAAAACAAAAAATTATATCTGAATTTTCTAAAGCTAAATACATCTCTAGATGTGGGATACTAGTCCTCATGCCTAGTCCATAATGATTCTAAGTTATTTTATTTTTTTGCATATCTCAATAAAATTAAATAAGAACACAAGGTTTAAAAATATTATGAATACAGTGAAATCTAAATGTTGATCCCATACACCTATTACCAGGAGGTTGCATCTGATCAACTAAACATGAAATTGTATGAAATATATTAGGGAATATTTTCCATGTTTATAAAATTCATTCCTTCAAATTTTCTTAACCTTCCAATTTGAATTCTAGTTATTTATTACACTTGACAATAGTGGGTGGCACAAAATTTATAACAATAAATGCATAGGTAACTGTCAAACTTTCATCTAAATAGTGTATTTCCAAAAATATTTAATTACATATCATGTTGTGGAAATTAAGGGGATTGAAAAAACTATTTGATAACATAGTAATATCATGATGATTCACTCGATTTGGTTGCAAGACTCAGAAGAATGAAGTTAATGCATTATTTATAAGATATGATTTAGAGGTAGATAATTTAAAATTGATGATGGCATCATCAAATTTCATTGTCATAAATTGTAAAAGTTTGTGATTTTCATCAATCATAGTGATAATGAAATAAAATAATGTTTTCCCATTTTGACTAGTTGGATCTGACATTCTATTAGAACTAATAGTAAAAAAAATCAACAAAACCTACACCAAAAATTAGTGCACATAAAATCAAAAAATACATTGATATGAATATTACATCTAACTCAATCATAAATCATAAATTTGAATAAAAAATGAAATATATTATAAAATAAATAAAAATCATACCATATATGATTTTAGTTAGTATATTAACCCTTATTTTATGTAAAAAAACTTACACACATGTAAATTAACAACCTCAAAATTTTTGTGAGTGTTTTAAAAATGTTTTTCTAGTGGAAATATATTTTAAACACTACAAAAGTTATATAGGATATGGAATGTTCAATGAGACTTATTTAGATAAATCAGGGAAATATGCATAATAAATGTGATCTTATATTCCTAAATTTATGGTAAAATCAATTGGATTTGTATTTAGTAAAAAACACTCTAAACAAATGAGTTTCTTCATATAATTTTTTACAAAATAAACTATTCTCATTAATGGGGGAACATGTTGTTGGGAATAGACTCATTCAAAAAAAATAAACACATAAGAGAGTTTTATTATGTGAATCTAAACACAAACAAAGGTAATGAAATAATATGCATAGACATAAATTTTAAAATGTGAAAACTTTTTTGGGTAAAAAACCTAGCATGATAACTTTCTTGATTATCACATAAAATAGATTGTGTTACAATGTTAAAACTAATATGTAAGGTTCTAAAGCCTTCATATAATGTTTTGTTGTTTATTAAAAGTCCCACACTTAATTGTGTGTATTCAAAAACCTTTGTTACACCTATCCTTTGTAACTCTCATCTTCTTCTTCCTTGGAAGTATAATGTCATATAATAAAATCTTCACTTACAATGCCAACATTATATAAGAATATTCATGTACCAACTATTATTCCAAGCGAAAAACATACAATTCCCCATAATAGGTTCATGTTCAAACATCACCAACATGTTTATAACACTTCTTAATTTTGATAGATATAGTTAGATAATTAGTTACACATCTCTTTATAACACTTTGTAGACACCTAAAATTGGCCACCGATAACCTCCAACCATGCTTTTGACTAATTTTCACCCAAAATGCACAATTTGGCTTAAAAACACTAAAACAAACTAAAATATGTGAAACTAACAAATTTAAATTCTGATTTTGGCTAAGGAATCCCTAAATGGGGTAATGCAATTTATGGGCCAACTAACTTTGATCTGATTAGTTTGAGTCAAAATGCCAATTATGCACCTGGGTACTCTAGAGTGCTCTTTCCTATAAAATCTCTTACACAAGATGTGTGCCTTTTTTATTTGATGTTTGTAACATCCTAAATGGGATAAAAAATACAATGTATCTAACATTTCCTTCCAATTCCAATCTAGTCAAATTTTGGACCAATAACAAGGCATTCTAATCAATTTGAGTAATTTATGCACAAAGTGCTTAATCATGCTTAAGAGCTAATTAACCCAAATCAATGCCTAATCAATAATTCCATCAAAACTTGTTGAATACTTATTTTTAGAAATGAATATTGAATATCTACATCATCAACTGACCTCATTTCTTGGGAAGACATCCCTAGGCCATAAATGCCACAAATATCAAGATTCATGCCTCTCATGCCTCATCAATGCCTTCCATGATGCCCTCCATGCCTCTTAATTGCCCCTTATTCCAATGTCATGATGAGGATAATTACAAACTTAATTTAAAAAATTGAATTAATTAATCCTCAACCACACATCTCAATCTTGAGATGGATGGTTGAGGTTGATTCTGATCAAATCCAAAAATCTATAAATAAGAGGCCTCACAACATCATTTCTAAGTCTTGATTATGCAAAGATATAATGCACAAATGGTTACAAAAGCTTAAAACAACTAGTGTTACCATGCCAAATTGATTCCAATCCAAGCCAAGACACAATTCAAATATGCCAATCCCTTGATTTTTAGTTGTGTTTGTCATTTTCTTTTGTTAATTAAGCACTCCTTAGTGTCTAGGCCTAGAGATATTATGTTATTAGTGACATTGGTTAGATCACATTTAGCTAGAGTAATCGATGTTGGTGGTAATACCCGACGTCGATCACTATGTTTTTCCAAAAACATAGACCTAAGAGCTACATTTTCAAAGTTCATTATTTCAAGCTAAAAAGAGCTTTAAAGCTAAAGGACATGCTAACAATTTTTTTACAGAACCAAGCTTGATATTTTTTCAAAACATGTTTAAATCATGTTTACATGCTTAAAAATCAATTAGGAACCTTTTTTTAGTGTTTAACAAAGAATTTAGATGTTTTGGTGAATGTTTTCAAAGTTTGCAACTAAGACCAAGGGGTCAAATGAACACCACCAAATCTTTCAGTTTGGGTTTAAAATTGAACACACTTGTCAATTTTTGTTTACAATAGTTGTTTAATCAAAAAAATTTAGAAAAAAGAGGAATGTTTCATGTATGTTCTTCAATTTTTCCCCTATAGGTAACCCTTAGAATCAAAATCACCATTCCTATTACACAAATCCTAGTCCAAGGCTTAGAAAGAATGTCATCTAAAGCACTCCCCAAAAACTCATTAAAGTTTGGGTGACCTTGAAAATGACATTAAAGTCTTTATATTAGTCTTTTATCTTCATGCATCTTAGCTTGTGAGGGGGATGCCATTACCTCCCATGAGTTCTTTAGGGAAGCTTTAACCTGGGGTTTCACCTCCCTACATTGACCTCACTTACTCCTTTAGGGTTTCACATGAGACATATCTTCATTTGGATATTGCATTATACTAAGCGAACAATAGGATGTAGTGGTTGTAAAAAACACTAGACCTTTTTATAATTATCCAATGCCACAGTCACCTAATTTACATGCTTTTCTTTTACATTTTTTGACGTGAAAGTCATTGTGTAATTGATTCCCCTAGAATGATCAAAACCTTGCTAGTTTTAGTCAACACCATTTTTCCATACCCTTGCTAGGATTTGGACGATTATACTTAATGTATTTTAGTCATTTTTTCTTGGTATGTTTTGAGACTAAAACTTGTTCATTTATTCATAAAACCATGTCAAAACTAATTTGTCTATACATCACTTTTTTGTCTAAAGAGGTGTTATGCTAGCCGTTTTACACCACACTTGTGCCTTGAAATTTTTACTAAACTTGTTTGTGTGTGTCATTTGAGTTGTAGAGGGTAGTGTTATATTACCCAAATCACGTCAAACCATTTTGCCTTTGAGTACTTGAAACATAGTATTTACCACATCATTCGAGCATGTATTCATAGTTAGGTTGCTTGACTTATTTCAAGACTAGTTTACCTTGCATCAAAAACCATTTATTTTAAACCATTTTGTATATACCATTTAGACCTTTATCTTGTGTTGTCATGTTGTCCAATCTTGTCTAGCTTGTTTGATCAAATCCTAGTTTTTAATTAGCCTTGATAAGTTTGGATCCAAACATTGATTGATTTCTATCTAAGCCTTAATTTGTGGGGATGATACATATATATTTCTCTTTTAGGTTGCATAACTTTAGTTAATTGATTACCCAAAATTGAAAATTATTGATGGTTTGTTTGTTTAATGCCTATTCTCATCATTATTTGTGCCTTTATTTGGGAGAACACAACCTTTTTCAAAGATCATTTTTTCTTATTCCTTATTCCAATTGATCATGTTTATATTTTATTCCATATGTCGAGTCTATGTCAAAGTTGTTTCCAAACTTGTTAGATTAAATCAAATCACATCAGCATTTGTTTCAAGTCTATATTTTTACATCATTTGGCCAAAAGTC
The DNA here is from genome assembly GCA_037957365.1 of Torreya grandis. NCBI lineage: Eukaryota > Viridiplantae > Streptophyta > Pinopsida > Cupressales > Taxaceae > Torreya > Torreya grandis. The sequence goes on along the minus strand of JARHVA010000634.1, from coordinate 3,366,792 downwards.
TTAGCACATGCTTATTTATTTGAGCCTAGATTTTGACTCCACATTTGGAAAAAAGACCTAGCAACTCAAGTTTTCCCTTTCCTAGTTTAGACCTTATTTGGAACACTTTGAACTAGACCTTTGACACACCATTTTTTATTCAGACACTTGACCTTTTATACATATGACATTTGACATTAGACATTTGATGTTAGACTATTTTATGCCAAGTCTTAACATAAATCATTTTAGAGATACAACTCTACTTTCAAACCATTTTAGAGATATAGCTCCACCCCTTTGACCAAGTTAGACCAAGCTTAAACCATTTATCCTTTAGACATAATTTTTCAAAGTTTATATAACTCTAAACCTTTTTTTGTTTCTAGAACTTTAAACATTTACGTGGATATGTCTAACTACACTTACGATGGAGTCACTTACAATCCAACTTATGATATAATGTCCACATAAAATTACTTTTATGGCTTTTGTCAAGACCCCAATGATGCTAATATGGTTTGTGAGACATATTTCTATCCACCTCATATTAATCATTCATGAGAACAAAGCCATGAAGCAAATTACGATCTAACTCAAGAACTTGATTATTATGAAGAGGCTTGTGAGGAAGAATTTGAAGACCCAACTATAGATAATGTTATTTAGGATATGAATCTATACCCTCTTTTCAATAATCATTACATGGAACATAGTCAAGAACTAACTAATAAGCCAACTCACAATTGGGATGATATGGTTTATGAGGAAGACTTGGATGCTTTGGCTTATGCAAGTAATTGAGCTCCACCACATCATACCATTTCTATTCCAAGACCACAATATCACGCCATTCCCATATCAAGACCTCATCCTTTGGTTTGTAAGAGCAATCAAGTTCCACAATGCCAAACCATTTCTATAATATGACCTCATCCTTTGGCTTGTGCAAGCAATCAAGCTCCATAATGCCCCTTCATCAATTTAGGACCTAGTCCTTTAGCTTGTGTGAGTAATCATGCTCCACACCACCCTATTATTACCATCACAAGACTTTATCCTTTAACTTGTGCAGGTAATCAAGTTACCTAAGGCCCTACCATTATCTAACCATAAGTCATTCCTCATCCAGGACCAATCCCAACTAAACCTCAATTGATCCAATCATTAGAAGACCAAGCTGTGTTCAAAACTAGTACTTTCCAACTCATTATAAACCAAGGCCAAGAGAACCAACCAATCTAATATGTTTATGTTAAATAAACCATTTATGATAAGTCAACCTATGATAAATTACCTATTGATCCTATACCAGTTGCCAAGGATTCTCAATCTAATGAACTAGTTTTTGTTGAGTCACTTCTTAATGATTATAACAACCTTTGGGAAAATCATTACCTAAGTCATATGCCTATTTTTCAAGAGCCTCCTATTAACAAGTCAATCTTTAAGGAGTTGTCTCTTGACCTTTTTCCCATTCTAGAGGAGTCTCACTTTGACAAACTAGTCTTTATGGAGCCCATCATGCCATTATAGGTTGTTACTTGTCCAAAACCAAATATTAAACAAGACATCATTATAATAGAGTACCTGTTAAATGAAGAATTAGAGTTAGATTTAGGTTTTATCCTTAAACTGACATCAAATTTAGCATCAAAATTAGAATCAACATTAGTTTTGGCCTCAGATTTAGAGTCCCTTGAGTCAGAATCATATTCAAAAGAAGAATATGTTGATGGCTATTATAATATTGGTTATGCATGCCTTATAGATCAATTTGAATACATTGGTAATCCTTCTATAGTTTTTGAGGATGATTACTTCAACTTTGACACAATTTATCCTAGTATCTTCTATGAGGATTGTGAAACCTCTCCCCATTCCATTACCATTCCATAGGCTATTACCATCAACCAAAATAGCCATATCATTGACATTCCATCTCCAAAAAGTGTCGATTAGGATCAACAAAATCATACTTTGTTAAACTGCATCCATGGTGACATAGTAGTTGAAGAAGAGCAAGGAGGCCAAGACAAAATTCATGTAATAGAAGATCAATCTCCTAGTAAGACCTTTTCAAAGTCACTAGGGTACAATCCAAGTTAGAACTCATCATCTTCTAGTGAAACATTTTTAGAAGCACTAGAAGATAATCAAATTCAAAAGTCAACATTCCTTAGTGAAACCTTCTCGAAGGTGCTATGGGACAATCAAGACAAATTTATTGGTGAAAACCTCTTTGAGGCACCAATAGCTAAGCACAAAAGTTCTTCACTACTTCATGAAGATAAAATCAAAGATCAAATAAAAATAGCTTTCTATCTATAACTTAATTAGATGGTAGCTACTATCAAGCCTAAACAACAAAAAAATATGTCTTATTGAGAGAACAAGTCTTCAACCCCATCACAACCAAAGTTATGTTAAATATGACATCAACAACATTATGTGTAACTAAAAGTTCTGATCTTCATTTATTTCCCCACCATTATACATTCCATTATCATCTACCATTCAATTTCATAATTAAACTCACCATCCATTATTTATCCCTATTTACCATCCATGGTCACACTTTCCTTTTCAAAGGATATAAAAATACCTTATCTCGACATTTTAAAAAACTAAAATTAATGACCAATGAAGATCACAAAAGCATTATTGACAACTAGATCTATATCAAGTTCTTGATAGAGCAGTTATTTAGATGAGGTGTGGGGTAGAAATTAATATTATCAAGTATTTTATTTGTATCATTTATTGATTAGGATGTGTATCTCCCCATTAGTAGGAATAACAGATTCAAAAACCATGCCCAGGCCAAAAACATGTACCATACCACTTCCATTATTACATATCCATTTGCCATTATCAAAGTACCCAACCATTCACCCCATCACTTGGGGGAAATCCTCTTACCATTTTATCCAATCTATCAAAAACCATCATTATCCTAAGAAAGACCATGCCATCCTATTATTCCATTCCTATCTAGACCAAAGCCTATTTTTAGTGATCCTACCCAATCCTATTTTGATCTTGGTTCATTTGATTTTTCTTTTACCTTTAGTAATGGGATTAAAATCAAGTTTAAGAAATCAATACAATTTGTGTTTACTATTATAGTCTATGAAATTAGTGTGAAAGTTGATTTGGAAAGATATCTTTCATCCTATCAGGGTTGTTTATGTGAGCTTGATTATAACTGCCTATGGGCAAATCAGTGTTTCACCAATCTTGTTACTAATTATAACCACCTATGGGAAATTATTATCATCGACATATGCCATTGTATCCTAGTTATAACCACCTATGGTCAAACTAGGGGCAAAATTTATTTACCATGCATTGATGCATCACCTTACCATCACTATTTTCATTTGACTAGCCATTTGCCAGATTTGAGAACTTATTGGGAACTAGTTGGTTTTTTCCTACATTTTGTGTGGATGGAATTACTATGAATTTAGGTATTTCTAATACTATTTGAGTAATGTTCAATTCATGTTGAGTTCAACTCCATCCCCCTTCCCATACGCTCTCATCATTTTGTGAGTAACCTAAGCCAAACACTCTTGCCATTTTATGAGTAGGTATCTTATCATTCTCGATCGAGTTAAGATACCTCAAAATTACAAAAGCATTCATAACATTTTAAAAATAAAAAAATATTTGTCTTATCTAAGCTTAGTTAGTTATCCTTGATTCACCTTACTAGGGCATGGTCATTGTTAGGATGATTTATTTTACTTTTATTTTCAAGCTTTATGTTTTTTTGGTATATTTCAAGTTATTTGTTTGTTTGTTTTTTTATTTGTTTGTTTGTTTGTTTTTTTATTTGTTTGTTTGTTTATTTTATTATAGCACTATTGCCTTGACTCAGTCTATATGTGTTCATTAGGTGATTCCTTGCACACATTATTCTTGAGTCTATCCATATTCATACGTCAACATTGTCATCATGGTTTCTATCACTGGTACATTGTTTTTAAGTGTATTCGATATTAGGAGCTAGTACTTATGCATATTTTGGGATAGTCTTTATGGTGTTATATCATGAAGCCTACCATCACATGTTATAAAAAAATTAGATTCAATAAGGTCTACAATCAATGGAGCCACAAAAGTTTCTCCTTAGCACCTTGGCAAATATTTTCACCCGTCTTGATCAAATCAATTCATTGACTATTCTAGTTGTATCATTGTTAATCAAGATGAGCATCTCCTCATTATCAGGTACAATTGAATCATTCACATTGATTAAATATTATTCCTCTATCCATCTCTTTCAACACTTTGCATCCACTCATCTTTAATCTATATTCCAAGTTATATCTTTGAGTTATGTTTGGTAATCAATCCTAACTAGGGCACAATCATCTTTAGCCAATCTAGGTCCTCTTAATGATTATAACGGCCTATGGAAAAATCATTATTTTGACTTTTATTCTTGATTATAAATGCCTTTGGGCAAATTAGCCTCTTTTTTACATTAATGCATGCGAGCATTTTCTCATTTGGATTAATTTCAACCATGGGTTAATTTCACTTTTCTTCTTATTTCTTTTCAAGGGACCATCCATTAACAAATTTGATGGCCACTCCCTTGAGGGGGCATCATCATAGGCTTCCCAAAACCATTTGGAGCTTTGTTATTTTTTACATGCAGGCCATCTCTCATTATTTGAGAATACATTACTTTTCCTATGGTTTGCAACATTTTCCTACATAAGGGCAAACTATAGACACCTAAAATTGGCCATCAATAACCTCCAACCAAGATTTTGACCAATTTTCACCCAAAATGCACAATTTGGCTTAAAAACACTAAAACATGATAAAATATGTGAAACTGACATATTCAAATGTTGATTTTGGCTAGGGTATCCCTAAATGGGGTAATGTGATTTATGGGCCAACTAATTTTGATTAGATCAATTTGAGTCAAAATGCAAATTTTGCACTTGGGTGCTCTAGATTGCTCTTTCCTATCAAATATCTTGCACAAAATACATGCCTTTGTTATTTATTATTGGTAACATCCTAAATGGGATAATGAATCCAATGCATCTAACATTGCCTTCCAATTCTAATTTAATAAAATTTTAGATTAATAACAAGGCATTTTGATCAATTTGAGTAATTTGTGCACAAAGTGCTTAATCATGCTTAAGAGATAATTAACCCAAATCAAGGCCTAATCAATAATTTCATGGAAACTTGTTGAATACTTTTTTTTGGAAATAAATATTGAATCTCTACATCATCAAGTGACATCATTTCTTGGGAAGACATCCCTAGGCCATAAATGTCACAAATATCAGAATTCATGCTTCCCATCCCTCATCAATTCCTTCCATGATGCCCTATATGCCTCTTGATTTCCCCTTCTTCCAATGTCATGATGAGGATAATTATAAACTTAATTCCAAAAATTAAATTAATCCTCAACCACACATCTTAATCTTGAGATGGATAGTTGAGGTTGATTCTAATCAAATCTAAAAATCTATAAATAGGAGGCCTCACAACATAATTTATAATGCACAAATGGTTCTAAAATCTTCAAGAAACTAGTGTTACCATGTCAAATTTATTCTAAGCCAAACCAAGCCACAAGTCAAAGGTGCGAAGGAGAGATGGAGGTAGCCAAGCTTCCATTGCCAAGGACTTCATGAGCACAAGCCGAGCAAGCCACTACTACAAAGTAATTTGGAGCATCTAAGGAAGGTAAAGGAACTCTTGTATTTTATCCCTTACTTTTTTAGTTTTGGTTGTCATTTTATTTTGTTAAATAAGCTCTCTCTAGTGTCTAGGCCTAGAGATGTTATGTTATTAGTGTGTTTATTTCATTTTGTTTTCATTTTGGAACTAACACCATACTAACCATCCTCTCTTGAGTCAAATTACTAGATCACATACTCCACTTCAACTCAGCTAATAACAAACCCAATTCATAATATCCTAGAGTGGAATGAAAATAAGTAGAATATATTGTGCAACTCTTGCATCAATCACACATGCATTTAACCTTGTGAAATTGTTAAAGTTATTCACATTCATCAAATTCTTGTAAAAATAACCTTGTCTACCATCACCTAGATTGTACATAATTACCATTTCAAAAATCCATGCAAATTCAAAATATTTACCAACAATTTCCCATTTGTTAAAATTCTTTTCATAAGGGAACATATATTTATTCTTTATCTTTGAGTAGTTATACCCATTTCCTTCATGTAACAAGTGAACTTATCAATACTAATTATCTTATTCAATTAATCCATAATGTTTTATTTTGTGTCCACCTTATTGATATATATCCTTATCTTCTCTACCATTTCCCTCAAAAATGGTATCGCACATAGATGTGCTTTGTTCAAGAAATATAATCAGGGTTTTTTCCCAAAAAAATGTACCTTAACTATCAAAATTTATCTTTAAATGCTTTTATGTAAACCTAATAATATTAAAAAACCTTTGAAGTGACACCATTTCATTTCTTGCATGGGTAGCTATGATGTATTCATATTTACTGGTAGATATCACAACACTAGTTTTCCACTTGTTCATCCAATTTAAAACTTCACCAAACAAGTTAAACACATACCCACTAGTAGAGATAATATAATTAAGACTCCAGCCCAATCAAAATCCATAAATCCATGATAGAAGATATCATGATTAGATGTTCCTCATAGATATATATAGATGTTATTTACCACTAGCCAATTCTTTATACAGAGTTGGACATGAATATTAATCCCACTATTTATGTGATGCCAAGTCTTACATATACCATTAAAAACATTAATATTCCCACTAAAATCACATACAAAACTTTAGATATGTCCTCTAAATCCACTTGAGTCTTTGGAAATTATGCAATTGATGGCTTATGACCAATTGGGAAAGTGGTATACACTAGTTTTATTTCTTACATCCTAAACATTTCCAATACCATATCAATGTAGTTTCTCTATTTTAGCCAAAAATTCTTGTTTTCATGATCCTATTTTATGTCCATGCCCAAATATATCTCATATAATTAAGATCTTTCATGTTGAATGACATATAAATTTGAGACTATACCTACTTGATTATACACTTTCCATTTCCAATCAGTATCATGCCATCCACATGTAGGTATATGATGAAAACTTAATCATGCTCTTGTATTAGACACAAGGATCAACATTATTATGCATAAGCTCAAATATAACCACATAACTATCAAACTTATGATTCCACATTCTAGGTGATTGCTTCATGCCATATAATCACTTCTTTAGTTTACAAACCAAATCCTCTTTCCTTTTTACCTTGAAGTTGATAGGCTATGACATGTATATTTCTTATTCAATCTCCCCATGTAGGAATGTTATATTTATATCCATTTATTCTATCTCTAGATTGAAAACAAAATTTATAAATAAAATAAACTTGGTAATAATAGAAAATGTCTCACCAAATTTAGTTCCATCAACCTAGGAGAATCCTTTTTCTACCAAGATAGCCTTGTACCTATCCATATTTGCTTTCACATTTTTATTCCTTTTTAAAAACCCACTTGAAACATATAGATTTTCATCTAAGAGTAGATTCACTAGATCCCAAGTCTTATTTTAGTCCAAAGACTCCATATCTCTAGATAACCAAGAGCTTCCTTCACCTTATTGAGGTCTTGACTATCAATTATTATAAATAATAATGTATAACAATTGTTTATCTCTTAGGAGTTTTTCGCACCCATTCTAATCTCCTCATAGTTGGATTTTCAAGATCATTTTCTTTTTCAACATGTGACTCTTCATATTTGGTTGTTTATTTAGTTTTTTTAAACCATCTAGGTCACCCAACCTATTCAAAGTTCATAGGACATTATGTATAATGTTTTCATGCTTGCATAGTAATGGGTCCATCAAAAATAGGCTTGTGCATAGATTTTCCCCAAAAGCACCAGAGGTAGGTAGTTATCACAAATACGTATTTTAGTGAAGTGTTTATGCGCACCTATGAAGGAAGATTTCATATGCCATGTATAAATATTTCCATACCCTTATGATAAACATATAATTAATCATGCATACAATTCATGTGCATAAGATTCCTAAGATTCAAGGAGTGGTAAATGAGGAAGTACATAGTGTGAGTCTAATTGTGCACACACATGCGAGATTTTCATTTTACATATGTACTCTTCTTCTGGGGACTTCTTGATCCAAAGGATATTATTAAAATTTCCTTGGTTTTATTTAAATTTGGTCCATTATGTAGATATCATCAAGATCTTTCTAGCAAATATTGGAATGCAAAAAAGGGCAACATATGATCCAATTATCATTAGTCAAAATTTGGTCAACAAGTGGTCAAATCTGGTCAAACTATAAAATTTAATGGTCATGAAATGTTTTTGAAGTAAGTCCATGACATATAACTCATAAAAAAATTTCTAACACATTTTGAATGGACTAATTCTAAGTCTATATGTGAAAGTTATGACTAGTCAAACTTGGTAAAAGTGATGACATGGAAACATGGACTAATTAAATGCTAGCATATGGAAAAATTAGCATGGGACATGTGGCCAAATTTTTAGGTGACACATGACATAGACTAGTCAAATGTGGAACATTTAAATAAATACATTATTATTTCCCTCATCCCACATATGAGCCTTATTTAAAGGCACATATAATGGTGAATCTCGGAGATAATGTTAAATCCCAAAAATATTAGTCTTAGAATAATTATGAATATTATTTAAAATTAGAAAAATATAATCATCCAAACCCACCTTTATAGACCTATAAACCTATATAAAGGGTCTATAGGGGTAATTTTAAATCACAATCAAAGTGTGAACAACAATAAAAGTGTGAAGAATAACACACAAGACTTGGGAATAATCAAGTAGTGTTAGAGCCAAGAGCAAGAGCCAAGATCCAGAGATAAGATCTAATAGCTAGAGTTGAGATATAAGAGCTAAAAACTAGAGCTAAGAGTTGAGAGCTAGATCTGAGAGCTGAGAGCTAGAGCTAAGATTTGAGATCTAGATCTGAGAGTTGAGAGCTAAGAGTCAGAGTTGAGAGCAGAGTTGAGAGACAGAGCTAAGAGCTAAGAGCCAAAGCTGAGAGCTAAAAGCCAAAGCTAGTTGCTAGAGCTAGGAATAGAAGACATAAAAATATTTATTTATAGATCGAGAACCCCTACTAGGGATAAGGTGATGTATAAGGAGATTTTACATCAATAATTGATCGATTTTGCCTTTGATCACGACCTAGAGATGTAACCCAAATCATGTGAACTCCATTATATATTCTAGTTTGCATATTGTCTCTATGACTCATGCTTATTGTTTATTATCATTTTTTAGTGTTGATTTTAATTATTATGCCAATTTTAAGCTACTTAATGGGAAATTGAAAATATATAAAGCATCCATAAAAATAGAGTAATTGGTCATATTTTGGACACTACCTATTTACGGATCAAGTTTGGTATCGAAGTAGTTGAATTAAATGGCTTGCTTTTGGTTTGAATTTGATATTAGTTTGCATTTTATACTAATTTAGTTTTGACTCAATATTTGTAGACATTTGGCGTGTGTTGTTTTGGAAGTATAGGTTGTTTAAAGATAGATATGGGTAAAGCCTTGAAAAGAGAGAGGCTAGAAGAGCTTAAATTCATCAATAGACAAATTAAATATGAGAATGTCTTTTTGAGATCCAACTTTACTCCCTTGAATATCAAATTACACACTTGAAATCAAAGATAGAAACTAAGGATAAGATCTTGATGAGATTGAAATGTGGTGAACATAATAAGGATATGCCTTCCAAGTTAGATGCAAAAACCATGATAGAAAAATTCATTGTTTGGGTTATTCTAGTTTGGGAATAGAAATTGGAGAGTTATCCAAGAATGTTAAAGGGAGAGAAGCTTCTGATAGCCAAGTAATTATCCCACTAATCCTACAGAAAGATTTTTTATAGTAAATTGTTGATTCAACATCATAAGATGAAATATGTAAGAAATTTCAAAGAAGAGATAATGAGATTCTACCTCTTCATTCTTATACAAATTATAATAATAAAAATAAGAGAAAATGTAAAAAATTTGATGCACTCTTTCAGTATAAACAATATGGTTTTGATATACAGAAAATGATGTATGTTTTTCCATGTACTTTTTATGGATTAAGTAATCATTCTATTGCCTATTGTTAGAAGAGAAAGTCATTCTTGTAGAAGTGGTTCCCTGATGAGCTTAGTGTTAAAGACCAATCTCATCATTCAAAGGTAAGAAATGGAAAACATGTTTCCTCACCTAGGAAGAGGAATTTTTTCGCTCATAATCGTATGAGTAGACATTGAGTTGAATAGTGTTGGAAACTTTAACCATCACACCATCTTAAAACTGGTAAGAAAAATATGGAATATATGTCAGGCACCTAGAAAAACAAACCTACTCTGATGCCACGTGTTGGGGAATATAAAACCCAACACCGGAAGCACACAATTGATTACTAAATCCAAGCAACTTAATATGCAGAATTAACCAGAATCAACAAGTAACTAGAATCCAGAAATAACACAAGATATGAGAGACAATACACAACTTGTATTAATACTCATATAGAAACGAATACAATAAAGAAGATGCCACTTCTTCTCCACCACCTCTTCAGAGGTTTCCCACACCTCAAGTGAACAGTAATTCTCTCCTCAAAGCTCTCTCTCTTAGGTCCCAACACCCAACTCAAACACAGAGTTGGTGTTCACCTTACACCTATGCTCCACGCACTCCACAAGTGCTCCACACACTCCACAAGTACACACCTGTACTCCAAGTAGATCTCTCTTGATACTGCTCCATGTTGTGTTGTTGTCCTATCTGATCTCCAACCTACAGATCAAGCTGGTTCTGCACACTTGTGAACCTTGACCTTGCACACACACACACACCTGCATATCAATGATCTTACTTACCATGTAGATCTCCTATAGAAGCCATGCTCACCTGATGACCAAGATCATACACTCTTGAAGAACCCTATTGATTCTCCAATCCAACACCCACCTTGGTACTATGGCACTAGGAGGAACACACCATTGCTCTACCTCACACATCGAAGGAGCTTATAATTATGCTCTCTTACTCCCTAGCTACACTTTTACAATACAACCATGAGTCTAATATATAGATCTCATCCAAACAATAATTAGACACCTAGTACAATAATTAGATCCACAGCTCTCAGTCTATAATTAGCACTAAGCATGTAAACACTTGGTACGTCAACCAACTACCTGTAATAAACTCGCAGTCGAACCACACAGGAGACCGACGCTGGTCCCTATCTGCCTGGGGGTCACCGACGCCGGTCGATCTCTGACCAGCGCCGGTTGCTTCCTGTCTCCTTCCTACCGATGTCGGTTGGCCTGACCGATGCCGGTGTCCATGGCACTCAGCAACCCTTCTGCACCCTCCTCCACGTCTACATCATTGAAGCTTTTAGCTCCACAACTTAACAATATAGGCTTGTTATAAAGGTAAATGAAGTTGTTAATTCACCAACAATTACTAATTCAATCCTGGATCATGTATTAACTAAAAAGTAAAATCCATTAAAATGGGTTGGTATTTATATGTTGCATAGCTAATGATTGTTGAATGGCATGCAAATAATTCAAATAATTTGATTATATGGGATTCTGATGATTGATGAAAGGAAAACTAGTTCATGGTTTAGCTTTGAATATTTTTAGAGTAACTAGATGAGGAAAATCTTGTGACAGGCTTATCATGTTTGATTTTTCTCACATTTTAATTAATTTCATTGTGAAGTTGGAAATAGTATACACAAGTTGTTTGGGGACATGTTCAGTGTACCTAATTGATACTTTCAATTAAAGTAGTTATTATTATGAAATTACATCTGATGATAGAATTGTAGGATGCAGTTCAAGACCCATACATGGGTAAAATTTTGTTTTTAGTTATATCGAGTGATATTTTATAGTTATAGGCATTTTACCATTTTGTGAATGCAACCAATGATAGATAAATTTTGTTATCCTTATGCTATACATGATAGCTTATTCACTAGCAAATCATTGAATTAGTCAAACACTTATCTCTTTGACATTGAGATGTCTTTTTCAAACTGACAATTTTGTGTGATTGTGTGCTTACAGTAAATTGATGATTTTTCATAGGAAAGGAATGTCTTAGCTTTCCCATATTGGAATATTAGTTTTAGAGACCACATATTCCACTATAGAGATCTCCATGAGGCATTGCAAAGAACCAAACCCAGTACCATAAAAATGAATGTTTTAGCTTTTAGTGGAATGAAGCCTTCTTAGTGGGGAGGTGTGATCTAGAGGACATTTTCATAAGTTCCTTGGTTTTCTTTAAACATATTCCATTGTATAGAGATCATCAAGATCTTTTTAGCAAATGTTGGATGCAAAAAATGATCATCGTATGCTTTAATTATCATTGGTCAAAGTTTGGTCAACAAGTGGTCAAATATGGTCAAACTAGAAAAAATTGATGGTCATGTAATGTTTTTGAACTAGTTTCATGGTGTATAACTCATCACAATATTTCCAACACATTTTGAATGGACCAATTTTGAGTGTGTATGCGAAAGTTATGGCTAGTCAAAGTTGTGGTCTAACCTGGTAAAAGTGGTGACATGGCAACATGGACCAATTAAATACTGGCATGTAGATAAATTAGCATGGGACATGTGGAAAAATTTGTAGGTGACACATGGAATAGACTAGTCAAATGTGGAGTATTAAATAAATAAATAAATTATTATTTCCCTCATCCCACATATGAGCCTTATTTAAAGGCATAGATAATGGTGAATCCCATATATATGGGATAAGTGGGGGGATAATGTTAAATCCAAAAAACATTGATCTTGGGATAATTATGAATATTATTTAAAATTGTAAAAGTATAATCATCCAATCCCACCTTGTTTGGACCCATAAACCTATATAAAGGGTCTACAGAGTTCATTTGAAATCACAATCAAAGTGTGAATAACAACACACAAGACTTGGGAATAATCAAGTAGTGTCAGAGCCAAGAGCAAGATCCAAGAGCCAAGATCTAGAGCTGAGAGCTGAGATCCAAAGCTAAGAGTCAAGATCTAAGAGATAAGAGCTAGAGCCAAGAGTGAGAGCTAAAAACCAAGAGCTAGATCCAAGATTCGAGATCCAAGATACAAAGCCAAGAAATGAGAGCTAAGAGCCAAAAACCAAGAGATGAGAGATGAGAGCTAGAGTTGAGATCTAAAAACTAAGAGCTAGAGCTGAGATCTAAGATCCAGAGCTAAAAGTTAAGAGCCATAGCTAGAAGACACCAAAACATTCATTTATAGATCGAGAACCCCTACTAGGTATAAGGTGATGTACAAATAGATTTTGCATCAATAATCAATCAGTTATGCCTTTAAACAAAACCCAAATATGTATCCCATATTGGGTGAACTCTATTATCAATTTTGGTTTGCATATTATCTCTATGATTCATGCTTGTTGCTTATTATTAGATTTTAGTGTTGGTTTTAATTATTATACAAATTTCAAGTTAATTGATGAGAAATTAAGAATTTATAAAACATCCATAAAAATAGAGTAATTGATCATATTTGGGACACTATCTATTTGTGGATCACTTCTTAAGTCCAAAAGATGGTGTTTTTACTTAAATGAAAAAAATTACATGTATAACTTCATTATTCATAGTATTAAATCTAAATCATTCACTATCTATTCCACATACTTATAGCTCCTAAATAACTCTCTCAAACACATTTTCATAGAATATATTTTAGAAAAAATCATGCACACCATGCAATATACACATGTTATTCAAATAAAGGTGTGCACTCCCATCTCTGAAGAATCTCTACATGTAACTTGTGAAAACTCAATGTGCATAGTTTAGTGCACACCTAGTCTCCAAAGATAGGCATGCACAAGGTTTTCCTATCATGTATGCAATGATGACATATCAAGATCAAAGCAAAGCCTATACAACTTTCATGCAAGTAAGTCTAGGTGGATTTCTAAGTGGTAGATGAGTTTGATTAGACATTGAGGGAACTAAATCCAATCAATATTTAATGCAAGGGAGGTTTTTAGAGCATGCACACACATCTCCTCCAACTATAGAAGTATATCTCAATCCTCAAAAAACATGTAGACTACCTAAAGATCTAAGAGTGACCTTCTAGATACTTCCATGATCAGATTGTCAAACTAAATTTAATGACCATGGCATGTAGTAGTTATTGTAAAGACTTTTGGTGATCTTAATAGAACTTATGCTCTAGTAAGAGCACCAAAAGTCTTTACATGTGCATTCATTTTATTAAGAGCACTAAAAGTCTTATAACACAATCATGAATAAAAATAAATAGACTTTTGGTGCTCTTAAAAAAATTTATTATCTACCACCTGTACTAGTGAATTGATTATTTATGGCCTTATCTAGTGATATATAAACCCTTATTATTATTGTAAAATGGTCAACATTTCTAGGAAGCGTAACACTTCCAAAAATTTCCCTCCAAGAGCCATACCCTAGTATAACAAAGATTTACCTATTTGAGTTTTTAATATTACCTTAGACATTGAGATTAATAATAATCAATTTATTTTTATTCATGATTTGTGTTATATGTGCATTCATGGTTGTTGATCCTTGTCTATGGATGTCTATCCCTCTCATTTCCATCCTCCCTTTGCATTTATACACAAAACCAAAAGTCTATATAGGTCTCATGTTGTGTATACATTGGACTACATATGTGTTCTATGTGTAATGTTTTTCATCCATCTTAATGTTGAGCTACCTTTCCTTACCTCCATGCAAAACACTTATGTAGTGCACCTGGTTTGAATATTTCACATTCAATATATTAATTTCATCATGTCATTAAGTGGGTAAGGTTCTCACTCTATTCTCAATGTATCACCTTTTACATTCCAAAAACCCTCTTACCTTTTCTCTCCCTTTCCCCTTTGAAATTTTAGGTTTAATGCTACTAGTATATTTCACTTTACTCTTTGTAGGTTTGTGTGTTGGTCCTAAACTAGGTACATCTAGAATAGAAGGAAATTGGCCTGCTCTAAAAGTTCATACCAAGGAGTGTAAGAGTCCCACACCTTGGGGGATTATCCCAATATTATGAAAAGACACTAAATCACTCTCTAATGCATAATTCCAAGGATCTAGGCACATAAGAGCTATTCACCAGTGTGTGCAAGAGCCTTTCATACATGATTGTATATTTTGAGTGATAGCAATTTCTAGCACACCTAGTGGGACCAAGTTCAAAAGTTGGCTAAGAGATTGGTGTTACTCTTAATAACTCAAGTGTTTAAGATTCTCCATAGAGAACTTAGCGATTCTAAATGCCACCCCTATTGATTGAAATAGCCTAAGTGCCCAAAATTATGTCTTTTTAGATCCTATTCCATGAAAATGCCATTATTATTCCCTCCTTTCATCCATATCAGCCTGAGAGTGATCTTTATTTCACCTAAAATTTTCCTATACTAACAAGATACCATCCTCCCCATAGTTTTTACCTCTATTCCACTCTAAATCAACCCTCTTGGTAGCCTTATCATGCTCCAAACTATCCTCAACAAAGAATCAAATATATACTATTGGACTTTAATTATAATATGAGGGAGATTGATAAGGATTTGGAGTATGGTAGATGGTAGGAGGAGCTTCCTTACCAAACTCACATCCACTAGTAGTAAATGTGGTAATAATAAGATATGAAGAGGAATGATTGGCTATGTAGATCAGAGCAAAAGAAGAGTAGATACATCAATTTCTCATGCAATCATGATAAATTAGTCTCGAAGTAGTCCCTTCTTTTCCTAACTTAAAACAATCTTCTCATACAATCATAGACCCATCCATGAGGTGGGAATCTTTTGAATTCAAGATCCCTAACTTGAAGAAGGGTAAGCCCTTTGACCCTCCTATTGAACCTCCTAACTTCAAAATCCCAAGTTTTAGAGGTTCTCATTCTAAAATTGAGATCATACCTGCACAAAATCGAAGGCCCATTCATCCTTAATAACCTTAAACTAAAACATGATAGCCTTCTTGGGCCAAGCATCTTGATTTTAAGATTACCAACCTTGTTAAATCCACTCCTTCTTCATCATTTAAACCCCCTTATTCTCTCACCATATCCTTTTTTAAAAGAGGACATATTGTATGGAGAGTGGATAATGATCATTTAGATGAAGAGGAGAGTACCTCAAGTGAGGAGGAGGAGGAGATAATCATTGGTATCACCCTTTCCACCACTAAACTAGAGAAATCAACCCTACCATGAAAAGAGGATAAGTATGATCAATTGAATAAATAAGACATTAAATAATTGGGAAAGGATGAAGGAAAAAAAAATTCACCCCTATTTGACTAGATTCCTTGCTTAGCTGATGAATATGAATAGACCAAACCATTGCCTCAATGGAATACTTAAAATAGTAGGGGGAACATTCTAAACAACTTAATGAGTTGATGGACCTGGGAGAAAAAATCACAAACAAAGTTGAGACAAGTCCTCTCATGCATATTAGTTAATAATAGTTATAATAATACTTTTTTGGGATGAGCTAGAGAACTTTTATTCAAGCCTTAATGTTAAATTGGCATCTCTTAAGGCAGGAACTCATGATAGCATAAGCCTAAGTGTTAGAGTAGATTTAGCATCTTTTTGCATACACCAAGAGGACTCTATCTTTCCCAACTTTATGAATCTATAAAGGGAATCTTGGGAGAACAAAAGGAAACAATTTTTGAGGCCCATTGGTGAATTTCATATCTTGGTAGGCCAATCAAACCAAAAAAGCAACACAAGGATGTGAGTAAAATTGTAGTAGCAGGTGAATTCCATTTCCACCCTTTCAAGAATATTATAAAGCAAATTCAAAAAGACATGTTTGACTCAGAGGATAAGTTTTGAAATAATAAAAATGGATCACCCATTGAGGAGTAAGGACCTGAGTTGGTGTTCATCCTTTAACCCCTCCTCTTATAAGTTGGTAATTTGTGATACTAATTTAGAAAGTGAGTCTTCACTTGTCTATGCCTTCCACTCATTAATAGGTTTGTGCACA
This sequence comes from Torreya grandis, assembly GCA_037957365.1. Lineage (NCBI taxonomy): Eukaryota > Viridiplantae > Streptophyta > Pinopsida > Cupressales > Taxaceae > Torreya > Torreya grandis. The sequence continues at coordinate 3,349,630 of JARHVA010000634.1, read as the reverse complement.
ATACGGGTGACCTCAAAGGCTTTTATTTCAACTTAGGTATATCAAGTCCCCTATTTTTATTTTTTATATAATATATTAATTTCTTTTATTTTCCCTAAGTACCTATGCATACATGTAGGTAATTGTAGATTAGTTTATTGTTTTCCTTTTCCCTAAGTACTTTCACACAGTTATATTTTCTCTACTCCTTTATTCTTATGTTTTGAGGAAGGTCCCAACTATTAAATTATACATTAGTGAGCCAAGTGAACTACCAAACAATCAAATTATGAAATATCACACAGTGTAGGTAAGTGCATAGAGTCACACACACAAAACTAAGGTAGAGAAGTGTATGTATGAACTACACTACCAAGATGGATAATTGGGTTTTAGGCTTCAATGACTCTATTCCAAATGGATTGCTTTAAATTCCACTAGATACTCACTTAGTAATAAAGTGGTTTGAAAAGGTCACCAAAAGTGTTGACCCTCTAGGTCACTCTAGCCTATGCAAAGTTCATAATATGTTATGTAAAAGGTTTTCATGCATATGCAGTAACAGGTCCCTAAAAAATAGGATTAATCATAGATGTTCCCCACAATCACCTAAGGATGTAAGTAAATATAGATTCACACCTTAGCTAAGTTTTTGTGCATGCCTATAAAAGAAGCCTCATTGCATGCCTCATACAAATATTTTTTCACCCTTATATTAAACATAGAATTAAACATGCATGCAAGTCATTTGTACAAGTTTCCCAAGATTCAAATAGTGGTAATAAATAAATTTCACATATCACAGGATCTAATTATCTATATACACATGAGATTTCCATTTTTCCTAGGCACTCTTCTTATGGTGACTTCTTAAGTCCAAGAGATGGGGTCTCTCACTTAAATGCAAAAAACAAAACTTGTTACTTCATTATTTATAAGATGTAGTCTAAGTCACATGCCATCTCTTTTTTAGATTTGTATCTTTTGAAGGGATCTTACATGCACCTTTACACAAGATATATCTAATTCAAAGGCATGTGCACCATATAGTGTGCACATGTTCTTAAAATAAAGGTGCACACTCCCATCTATGTAGACTATATGCGGGTAACTTGTGAAAAACTTAATGGCATAGTCCAGTGTGTACCTTGTCCATAAATATAGGCATGCACAAGGTTTTCCTACCACATACATAGAGATATCAAATCAAATCCTACATAGCTTTCATGCAAATAAGTTGAGGTGGATTGCTAAGTGGTATCCATAAACAAAGGTGGTACTCATAAGTTTTATTGGATGTTGAAGGAACCAAATCTGAGCAAGATCAAATGCAAGGGTAGCTATCAAATCATGCCCACACATCTCCTCTAACTAAATAAACATATCTATGTCCTTGAAGAACATGTAGGGCACCTTAAAATATAAGAGTGACCTTCCAATTGCATGCATGATTAGATTTTCAGACTAGATTGAATAAGCATGGCCTATAGTAGTTATTAAAAAGAATTTTGGTTCTCTTAACTGACCTTGGGGTCTAGGCACTTTTTTAATTTAAATTTCCTATCTACCACCTCTAATGGTGAATTAATTTTTTTGGTGCCTTTCCTAGTGCTATATAAACCCTAATTGTTATTATAAAATGGTCAACATTTCTAGGAATCATATAGTTGCCAAAATTTTCCCTCCAAGAGTCCTCTCTTGGTGTAATAAAACTTTACCTATTCAAGTTTTTAATATTGACTTACACCTTGAGATTAATAATAACTCATTTACTTTTATTCATGCTCTATGTTATGTATACATTAAAGGTTTTTTATCCTTGTTTATGGATACTTGTCCCTCTCATTTTGTCCTCCCTTCACACCTATATGCATAACTAAAATTCTCTACAAATTTCATGCTATGTATACAAGGGTCTACATAGGCATTATCTATGGACCATTTTTCATCCCTCACAACATTGAGTTGGGTTCCCTTACCTCCAAGAAAAAACTTATGTAGTGCACCTAGTTTGAATACTTCGCATTTAGTCTATTAATTTTATTGTGTCATTAAGTGGGTGAGGTGATTTCTTTATTCTCAGTGCATCACCTTTTACATTATATCAACCCTCTTACCTTTTCTCTCCTTTTTACCCTTTGACAAATTTAGGTTTAGCACTAGTGGTATATTTCATTATACTCTTTGTAGGTATAAATGTTGATCCTAAACCAAGTGCATCTAAAATAAAAGAAGCTAGCTTACTCTAGATATTCTCTTAAGGAGTACAAGAGTCCCACACCTTGGGGGATGATCACATTATTACAAAGATACACCAAATAACTCTTTAATCATAATTCTAAGATATTAGGTGTAGAATATTAGTGCATTAGTGTGCATAAGAGCCTTTCATACACAAATGCATGTTCTGAGTGATAACAATCCTTCATGCACAATAACCCTTCATACCTATCTAAATACTAAATTTTAGATATTAACCATATTCTTAGTCTCAGGATTCCATAAATTATACTATTTGACATCCTTACCATACCCAAAAAAGATGCACTTCATATCCTTGACATCATTTTTTTATTTTATCCTCTGGGTAGTGAGAATAAAATTTGTGATAAAAACATTGTAGATGTCACAAACAAAGCTTCTTAAAATTCCACACCTCTTATGATCCTTACCATACCCAAAAAAGATGCACTTCATATCCTTGACATCATTTTTTTAATTTTATCCTCTAGGATGTGAGAATAAAATTTGTGACAAAAACATTGTAGATGTCACAAACAAAGCTTTTTAAAATTCCACACCTCTTATGAAGTCTTGTCAACTATAATAGATGTAGGTGATATATTATCAAAGTAATAACTAGTAGCCACTACTTCATCCCAAAAACATCTATCCAATTATAAACCACTTATCACAATTTAGGCCTTATCCATTAGTGTCATGTTCATCTGTTCTACAATTCCATCTTCTTCATTTGAATACTACTATGCCTAGATAATTTATTGAATTATCTATGATAGTAATCACCCTCATTTTCCATACAAAATACATTGATAATCTTCTCTATCTTATTTTCCACAAGGGTTTTTCATTCATTTAATTTCCATAGAGCTTTATATTTATTTAGGATAAAGTATATCCAAGTATTATGAGAGTATTCTTCTATAAAGGACACATAGAAGGCATAATTTTTTAGTGATGGTATGTCAACTGATATTAACACATCATTGTGGATCACTTGTAATTTTTCACTTTTCCATGTAGTAATTTTGGGTAATTTTACCCTTTTTCCTTATCATAGACATAATTTTCATAAAAGTCCACCCCTTTCACCATATATTTAGTCCACAACATGCATAGATATTTGTCACCAATATGGCCTAGCCTCCAATACCATAATATTTTATTCTCCTCTAGAAGCAATGTGTATTTTCTTAGTTTAACCTTGATCTCGAGAATAATGGAGATGTTACATGCACTACTTATCTCAATCATGTCAAGTTAGAATAGAGTACATGTGTGCATGTCCCTTGCCAAGAACATGGCTCTACACACCATTTTCATTTGTATATGGTGAATTATAATTGGAACCCAACAAGAATAAATTCCTTTTAAGTCTATGAATATGTAAAACACATGGGAGAGTCATGAGCTTCCCATATTTGAGTCCTAGCTTCACCCTTCCTCTACCCACAACCTTTTAGGTTTTCTCTAAGAAAGACATAACCACTGTCATATTATTCATATTTATAAATCCACTCCCTCATAAAATTCATATAATAGGAGGATCTATATTATATCAATAATGCATCATTATAAGCATGAAATTTCAAGACTAAAATATATACATATGTGTTTCATCAAAAGATGCATTCTCACTCAAAGATTATGTAGGATCTGGTGATTTCCCATCCTCCATCTTCTTACATTTGTTCTTTAAATGTCCTATATTTATTAAATTCTAACATTTCTTTAATAATATCTCTATATTTTCTTATCAACCCTTAGACTTTGAGTTCTTATCCCCAATCATATGCTTGCCTCTTTCTTGTGAGTGACCTTACACAATTAGGGCACTATTTTTTCATATCTTTCCAAAACAATTTACTCATATCCTCTAATATTAGTATTTCAATTACATCTTACACTTTTATTTATGATTTGGTACAAGAAATTTCCATCACTATATCATCCCATGAGTCCAAAAACACTCACATCAATGTGATACACTTGTATTCATCATTTATGATAACATTAAAAAATTCTAACTAACCAACCATAGTTTTAAAGTTATTCATGTGCTCCATAATTGATTCACAACCACTCTTTCATAATGAGCATAACTTATTTCATATAAATATCTTTTTCATTAGTGACTTGGGCCATTAAAACATTCCTTGTTTATCCCATTGAAGTTTCATAGTCTTTTCATTAGATATATTTAGTATCATTAAATCCAAAAAACATAGTTTTATATATCTTCTCTCTTTAAAATCAATCTTTTCCCATTCTTCTAGTTTCATTATGGTGGGTGTTATGTTTGAAATTATAAAACTTATCTCTATTTAATATCAAGATGCATAGGACTAACAACTTTAACCAAGAATGAAAATGTGTAAAAATTAAAAATGAATCAATGAAATATAAAGAAATTGATTTACATAAAAAAATACATAATAATTAATATGGAAAACCTCAACAAGGTAAAAACCCCACAACAAACCATATATCTGTTAATTGAGAAACATTTTACACCTAGTAACTTCCTTTTCACCTCACTTCTCCATTTTATAATAATAATTCCTTGCCCTCTTACTGTACTATATCTATTAATATTATTACATCTATATTTGACACAAAGGTAATATATACCTAATGAATGGTTATAACTGATTGGTTATACCTTTTCAGTTTTACAACTAGTTTAATTAGTTGTTTATATACATTTTATATGTATAAGTTTATATTTTAATATAAAATTTTAGAGGTATGTTTTTTATGATTTAGGTTCAAAAAAAATGTGTCCTAATAAACATTATAATCTCCAACACACCCTCTTAATGTTTAGTGGGGATACATGCCATAATCACCTTTTGTATGTATGTATGTGTACACACACACACACACATCTATGTGTACTTAAGGGGGAGTTTGCACGACAATGTCACCTCCAAATGGCCATGTGTTTATTTTCCTTTTTATACTTCTTCTCTATTGTAAAAGCATTGTATAAAGTCACCCTATGTAATTTTTATGTAAACTTCACCCTATGTGAGTTTACAATGTACCTGGTAATACACACATACACACATAGATATAGATATGCATACATGTGTGTGTGTGTGTGTGTGTGTGTGTGTGTGTGTGTGTGTGTGTGTGTGTGTGTGTGTCTATATCTATTTGTGTATGTGTGTATTACCAGGTACATTATAAACTCACATAGGGTGAAGTTTACATAAAAATTACATAGGGTGACTTTATACAATGCTTTTACAATAGAGAAGTATAAAGAGTAAAATAAACACATGGCCATTTGGAGGTGACATTGTCATGCACACTCCCCCTTAATGGAAATTATGAGAGGTTCAATATTATTTTAAACTTGAAAAACTTTAAAGTACATAGTGGTTTTTTGAAGATGTATCTCATTTGATAATCCATAGGAAAAAAATATAGATCAATATCACTATTGAGGAATTTTTATCAAATAAAATGCACATGAACTTCAATGTGCTTCATTTTTTGGTGTTGATATGGATTTTACATCAGAGATATACAACTTTTATTGTCACAAAGAAGATTTTTATTATGAGAGACACCTATATGGATTTCTTATAATAACCTTCATATCCATATTGATTCTTTAGTAGATTCCATAACACTTTATACTCTTATTTTGTAGAAGAGATAGAAATATTAGATTGCTTTTTATTGCTCCAAGTAATATCACCTACACCAAACATAAACACATATTTATAAGTAAATATTTATATATGGTGTTACCAACATGATTCATATCACAATAACCAACTATAATAAATAATATAGTATTATCTATGATTAATAAAGATAACTATAGTAAAAATGTATATGTAAACTTGTTAATGTGACACATTAATGTTAACACCAATGTAATTTGGAGGATTTTCAATAAGTGTAAAAACACTACTAATTAAAATATTTTAAATCAATTTTTCACTTAGGAGTTATTTTGGATCCATTATGTCTTGGTGACATAAGGTTTTTCCTTATTCATGTTCCACATACAATACTTGGTTGTATTTAATTTATTATTTCACCATTACTAAAATAATTTCAATTCATAATCACGTTTTGGATTTCAATTATCTAAATCCATGTTTTAAGGGTTCCATAGTCTAAGTCTATTCTATAGCTATCATTTTTATATAATTTTATTTATATCTAGAGCCCTTACTATTTTTGCATTTTGGGACCTTATTTAGTCATTGGTCTCATAACCATTTAAAAACTTTAAAAATTATATATAAGCTTTCTTAGATAATTAATTTCTTAAATTCTTTTGTTTAGGATTTACATTAGACTAGGTAATGGTTCAAGTCTAAATACACTTAAACTCAATATTCACTTTTATTATAAGTCATGTGAAACATCACATTCAATTAGATCACTAATCACTTACATTGTATATTGTCTAATATGAAACAATATAGTTGTAGTTAGCATTTTTCCCATCTTTTGTCTATACTTACCAACTTAGCATTATATACAACACAACCAAATGAATTTGAATTCAATCAAGAGTTAAGAGTAGAAACTCCATAATGGAATTATACATAACCATAACCTAGTTACTTCATGGTTACATTTCCATTGGATTCATACATGACTAATATAAATACAATCATTTCAAGGATTCATTCAAGAATTACCAAGTTATGATACATAATTTAGTCTTATATTATCCCTAAGGAAAATTTTCAACAAACCTTCCCTTATTAGAGTTTTAACATTAAGTATCTTCTAAACACCCAATTATCACCAAGGCTAAGTCATAGACACTATAATTTGAATATCTTAGAATAATATATGAAACATTATCCAAACCAAAATCCCTATTCCACTTGTGTGAAACCACAATCTAGTGAGGACAAAACATTAAACTAAGTAAGGTATCCTATCTTAAATTATTACCTTAGTGTGGTTATATAAAATTTTAGTGTAAGATTACATGGGATATAAAGCCTACAATATTTCACATCACTCTAAGTGAATAATTTGTTGAAATACTTGTAAAGTGAACCTTATATAATAAGATATTATTGTGCAAATAAATAATACTTATTAATGTATAAAAAATGCATACCAAGGTGAGATGGGGTTACCATGAATTCCCCATACTAGATTCAAGAGGAAAAAGTTCTAAATGTGTAACCATTATCAAAAAATATATATCAAAAGTTATTCTATATGCACAAATATTATATATTTATCCTTTAGTGTCAAATACACATTAAAATGTGTTGACCTAATACTTGGGGGGATTATAGGGAAATCATGCTATCTTGATTATTGGAATATATTGACATTATACAATGGAGGAAATTTCAATAAGTAAAGGAATAAAATAATACTTAATAATTTTGTCCTCAATTAATAAAAGTGGTAAATCAACAAAACAATTATTGACTTCTTACCTAAAATTTCAATATAAAAAATTTTGAATTTATAAAATGTCACTTAGAAATGATATGTGATCATTTAAGAAATGAAACTAGAAGTTACATGACAAAATCTAGATTTTTACATTTGATTAAGTATAGAATCCATGGATCAAAACTCATCAGCACTATGGTGATGTTACCTTTATGAACTTGTTGTCAACTATTAATTGAACACCTAACTTAAGCTTTCTTGTTGCATGGTTTATAGAAATGATTCACTTCCTAATTGTATAAACTCAAATATTTCCTATGATTGAGACATTTGTTTTACATTTTGATCCACAACTAGCTCAAAAGGCCCAAAAAATGCATTCAAATTTGTATAAATAATATTATAAAATACAAACATTGAAATATATAATTCACATAAAAGGTAAAATACAAACACAAATCTATAGTTTAGTATTTATCAATGTCCTAATTCTTTCCTTTTTGATTTATTTTTAAAATGGATGGCATATATTTAAAAAATATAAATGAGCTCAAATAACTTAGCATTTTTGTAATAATCCTCAGTGTCATCACAATGAAAGATGAGGACCACTAAGATATATGATTTTTAAAAGTAAATATATTTTAGAATCTATGAATTGGCTAGAAGCACTATGAAATTGTAGCTAGTATTGGAACCATATGTTCCCCTCAAACTATTGACCAAAGAGATTGAAATGGGATAAAGTACTCAATTAGAAACATCCCAATACAAATGTTGAAATTAAATAAATTTATTGGAGATAAATTACTTCCCCCTAGACCAAAGAAATATTTAGTTTGGTACACTTGGTAGTGTGCATGCACTCCCTACAAATAAAATTTCAAACCAAAATAACAAATACCCTTACATGATATACCTTAGTATTATTTATTCATATCTTATCAAAGAATAATTTAGAATCATTAGACAAAAAAGAACAAAATTGTTTTTTGTAGGTGGCAAATATCAAACAACACATGTAAAGCAAAAAATAGAGTAGTTCTAACCCCAATACTATATGGTATAGGTCAATGAATAATATTGAGTTTAATGCATGAAAGATAGTTAACAATAACTTTAAAAACTTTTAAGATAATACAAAGGCCATATATATAACATATAGTCACAATCATTTATCTCAATCCCAATTGAAAAACTTCTAAGATACTGCAAATGCCATATAAATAACATATAGTCACAATCATTTCTCTCAATCCCAATGGTAACAATTTATAGATTAGGAAGACAAAATATATAAAATTTAGAATAGGGTTGTAAATAGTGTAAAAGTTTTCTCTAGACTTACAACTTTAAAGACTTTATATTGGTCACATTTATGCATGGTTGCTCAAACATAAAGGCATGAACATATTAACCCAATCAGCCTAGTGCACCACCATGGAAATTTTTCACTATTAAAAGACCACTAATTCTTATATTTCTATGATGTCTTAACTAATTATCTTGAATCAAACACAAAAATGACATCAGGATCCACTCAAGGTTTAAGGTTTTGAAGATAAAGGCATTTAAAAGCAACCATGTTATCCCAAGATAACATCTAGTGGAAAACACATCTAAATATAATTAAATCTCATCAAGACATTGAAAGAGAAGGTATAAAATATTTATAAAATAATTTTTAAGTCTTATAAATTTATTTTAATAAGAGATAGGAAATATAAAACATATCTAGATTCATATATATACAATCCACACTTTAGGTTCAAAGTAGAGTCTAACTATACTAGTTGCAAAATTGTGTAAGAGTGATACCAAACTTGCTTACATGAATAAAAAATTATACATATAAATATTTAGACCATTAAACAAACCATGGAAGATATATTTTGACATGAAATAAACTTATTATAATCACCAATAAATATTAAAAAAATTAAAAAAAAAAAAGCATTTTCCTTGAAGCATAAAAACACCATACTTCCTCGCACCTTGTACTTTTGGATGAAAGGGAAGATCAAGAAATAAATAGGGTTAAACATCCCTCAAATACTACTATCACTTAGGCAAATAATTAGTCCCAATTTTACCAACATTACCCTCTATATAATAACTAATGTTATAGAGCATAATGACAGTAATTATTTATAGGTTTGTTGTAGTGATTCTGATGAAATTTGGAGTAGGTGCTCTACTCATGTACATCAACAATAATCTTAGATGAATTTACATAACACTTTCTCAATAAACTATAGTTTTCATGAAGGTAAATATATAAAATATATAAAAAAGGTAATTTTAATGCATCTTCATTTAAATATCTAAGCCAAGCACAAATCAGTAGTAAAAAATATAAGCAAATTTATTGTGTATGATTTATTATTAATAAAAATTTAATTTAATTATTTTTTCAAATAATTTTACTACCTTCCCTTATAAATTTTATTCAATCATTTTGGAAAATAATTTGAATGCCTTATGTTCATGCTAAAGCTCACATTTTAATATAGGCTGGGAAGATGCTCACAAATGTTTTGGCATTTGGTTTTACAAATATTAATTGCATTTGAATAAATTGCCTCTAAATGCCATTTTTAGCAAGCCCATTTTCCTTGTTGGATTTGGGTTGCTAGTGTTAGATATTTTTCTACAAGCATAATGGTTTGTTACTACAAAGTTTTATAATGGGTGATATTGATACCTTAGTTTGAATTCTAAAGACTATGTTGTAGGATCCTTTTTTTCTCAACTTTCAAGAGCTACTTGTCATTTTATTAAAACCATATGAAGTAATAGATGATGGAATTTTACACTTATATTACCATTATGAACCACCCACTGGAGGAATCAAAGTGCATGAAGGATAAATTTGTGGACCTTATCATAGTTTACATAGGTTATAATATAAATTCTGTATGGAATATCATTTAAAATTCACACACTTGAAAAAGAGTGTTTTATGGTAGAATCTCTCTAACAAAGAAGTTTCCATAAAGTAAATAGTAAAATTATTTAGAGAACATCTTGGTTGTGTTACCATGTTAGGATTCATAGGATTAAATGAAGACTATTATCCAAATAAAGTTAACTAGGAATGCAAATGTGTAGAATTGAAAAATGAATCAAATGAATTATAAATAATTTAAAGTACATAATAGATACATAAGAATTAAAGTGGGAAACCCTCAATGAGGTTAACAACCTAGAACAAAGCATATGTTCATTAATTTAGAAACATTTTACACCCACTAACTTCCTTTTCACCTCATTTATCCTCTTGACAATAATAATTCTTCACCCTCTTAATTTATTATCTTTATTGGCATTATCACATTTGTATTTTACACAAAGGTAATATAAATTTATTGAATGGTTATAACAATTATGTTATACCTATTGGCCATTTTGACCCACATATCAGGCTTTGCCTACAGTTGGAAGGATAAGCCTAAAAGGGTCATAATGAAATATAAAACCAAATGGCTTAAAAATGGGTTGAGCAATGCAAGCAGAGTAATCCAAGAAGCATCTCATGGTACTTATGAGTATGCAAGGGCATGGAAAAGATTGGAAAAGTCTTGAGGGATCATCATAACTTTGAAGGGTTAAACAAAAGGTGAATTATGCAATCTTTGGAAACTAGACGATCATTAAGACATCTTTTAGAAACAGATGAACCAACTCATTTGTGTAATTTTTAATCTTCACTAAAAAATCCCTCATAAACTAATGGATCACATGTAATTTTAGTTCTCCATACCAAGAACATGCTCTAAAATGTTCATGCCTATGCGAGCTTTATATCTCAAGTTATAAGCTTCTAAAGTTGGACCTGAAACATAAGGCATTTGTGCTAACATTAAGTTTAAGCTTGATTAAATAGAACCCTTTTGAGATTAAATTTGATGGTCACGTGATCATCAATAATGGTTACATGAACATCATTTAATAGGAGTGTGAACATTAATTTTAAGCTCATAAAATAGCCATTGGATTTCAAATAATGGGTCATGTTAGATCTGATGGTCCATGTTACATTGTACATTATGATCCAATGGAGTGAAATGAGTCAAACAATCAAGGAGCTCAAGGAGATAACATGTTGCATAGGAGCATGAAGTGATAGACTGAAAATAGGATCCTAAGTGCAAATGAAAAATTTCCAAGTAGCATCAACTTGAATAGAGTTGACAAGTCAAGTGTAAGATCGATGGATCTCACTCATTCATACCAAGAAGGATCAACAATGTGAGATGGGATAATGAATAAATGATCAAAGTTAGCTATCTAAGACCAATGAAAATAAAGGTGAAGAAGCCAAGGTAAGTTTTTAACCAAGCCAAATAGGTATTATAGGGTCATCTTTTCATCATTAAAGATTGATTAAACACCATAAAAAGGACATAGTGATGTAGTTAGGCATAAAGAACATAAAGAGACCTCCACTAAGGCTAAATATAGACTAATGGCTCGAGGGTTTGTTTCATAGAGGGATCTCTCTATGACTGTGTTCACCATTATTAGAAGAAGGAACTAGCATTTCAAATGATACCATAAGTCACATAAATGGACCCCAATAGTTCATCTCTAGGACCAACTACATGAAAGGGACCCCTTCTCTCCACTATGTATGCAATGACAAACTAGTTAGGAACAAATTAACAAAAAGACAAGATTCTAACAAACTAGCCTAGTTGTTATAACTACATAGATGGCAAAACCTAGCTTAGAACAATTTGAAGTCATTATTACAACAATAAGGAACATTAATTTAATTGTACAACCACTTGAAGTAACCCAGATCAATCAAAAGGGTTTGAATGAAAATAATTTATGAAGGCAGTTGTATTAAAATTTCAAATGGATTTGAGCTTGTTTGATTCCCTTTTGAGTGCTAAAACTCCCTCTCTCTTTCTTCCTTTTTTCTATAAATATAACCTTAGAGATATTGATGGGCATCCCTTAGGCTAGTACAAATAGCCTCTGCTAGAATTATATTCTATACCTCTTAGAGTAATGAATAGAGCATTTGTTAGTGATTTTCTAATTGGTATTTAGTGTTTTGTGTTTGTTTTATATGAAAATGTGGATTTTATCTTATTTTTTAAGGTCCAAGCTCAACCTAAGTGCTAGAAACTTTATTTTTAGGTCATATTATGGGTCTTAGCATTGTTCTCTCAAGTATATAGTGGATAGCCAAATTTAAGTGTCTCTAACTAGACTTATTTTCATTGTTCCCTAGTCGCATCAAACTGACCTCTATATGAAATATTGTTGCATAAAAACTATAGTAATCATTGTATTAGATTCTTTCATAGTCCGTTAGTGCATTAAAGAGTCTGAGGTTTAGAGTGGATCTGGCAAATTCATGGTGCATCACCACATATTAGAATAGGTTTTACTTTATGCAAATTTCTTGACTCTTTTCATCCCAACCAATTTTAGGTTTTATAAATAAAGGTCTAAATTATGAAATCTGAGGATCTAACCTCATAAAAAACCCTAGAGCTCTAACCATGTTATAGGATACCAACAACCTAAGGTCATTCCCATGTTGAACTAGATCTGGGTAAAGGACCTGAATAATCCCTTGCCTAGCTAGGGTGAAATCTAGATCTCCAATAGTTCTGGCACACCTAGTGGGACCACCTATTTACATAATTTTGCATATCAGAGTATAATAGAAAATTATAGATTTTTAATTGCAGCTTAGACAAGGGCTAAAAAGAGTATGTTGGAAGATAACATAGGGTAACTTAATATTTCTTCATCATCTCCACAAACTAGTCAACAACCCACTTCTTCAAATGTAGCTACTAAAGCTCTTGTAAATCAAAAAGTGCCCCAACCTAATGGACAATAGCAGAATTCCCCCTTTGTTCCTCATGTTAATCAAATGCCAAGTGATGCTTCATCTTTGAAGGTGTAGTCCAAAGGTACCCTAATCAAATTCCAAGAAAATTTTAGTTTTAAAATATTGTTCATCATTTTAAGATTGTTAATCCCCCCATTTAATCTATCATTCATCATAGGGGATTGTTTAGTACATAATATCATGATAGATTTAGGTGTTTTAACCTCAATGATGCCTAAAGACATAAAAAATTAGCTTGGGCTCAAATGTGTGCCTAATGAAAAAGGTTTTCTCCAATTGGACAGTTCCCCCACTAAGATAATAGGCATCTTGAAAGATCTTTAGATCACATTGGCATCCTATCCAAATTGTGTCATTAATCAAGATGTAATGGTGGTAGACTTACCTCCATATTTTGCTCTATGTTTGTCTAGGGACTTTACTACAAAAATTGGAGCATATTTTTCATTTGATTAGTCATACCAAGTTTTTAGAACTAGATATGGAACCAAAGTTACTATAAGATATAAGCCTATCTCTAGGTTCTACCTAGAACCCTATATGCCTAATCTTACAAATACTAACTATGACATATTTGAAGAGGTTGAAGAGGTTAATGAATAAGAACCCCATGATCATTTTGAGGGCATATTAGATCTATAATCAAATGAATGGGAAGTTGATAATCATGGATTTTATCCAAATAGAAACATTAAAGAGGTAGACTTAGGAGTATACTAAATGCATGAGGAAGGTATTGATATACCTTGCTTAACTAACACCGATCAAGAAGAGGATGGTATATGGACTTTGTTCTTTGATGGATCAAGGTCAAAGAATATAAGTGAAGTGGGAGCCATGTTGATTTAACCTTTAGGTCAAAAGTACCATTCATCTGCAAGACTTCAATTCAGTTGCACTTCAAATATAGTTGAATATGAATCTCTTTTGCATGGTTTGAAAGAAGCAAGAAAGAGAGGTGTTAATATCCTCCAAGTCAAGGGGGGCAGTGAGATTATAGTGAAATAAGTGAGAGGCTTAAGTGTAGTCAAGGATAACCATTTTAAATATTATAATCACTAAGTATGGGAACTCATGGAGGATTTTTTGGCATTTAATATCCATACTAAGAGAAGCAAACTAGCATGCAAATAGACTTGTCGATATTGGTGCCTAATATGAGATTGCAAAAGGAGTCAAAGGCAACCAAAGTCAAGATAAGATCAAGGTTATATGTAGACCAGTTGTACCTAATAATGAGGTGAGTTGGAGAGTTTTTGATAATGATGATCAAATCATATGTTTTATAATGCAAGAGGTAAAATTATACCATAAGAATCAAGACAAGTTCCAAAATCAATATGATGATCAGATAGTACAACTAAGTTATAATATGCTACTTAAAGGGATTTTGACATTAGAAATCATCTTCAATGAATATGACCAACTAAAAAAATGGAAATCATATATCTTATCTAAGGAAGAACACTATGAAAAGATGAGATCTTTAAAGACAAATTACTAAAACTAGGAAAGGTCTACAGTAGAGGAAAGAGATACATTTGTTGCTTTGTGCCAATAATTTTCTAATATATTCACTTGGGAGTATAAAGAATTGAAGGGGTTTGACCCCAAACTTTCAAAACACACCATTGAATTACAAAGTAATGCCAAACCAGTTAGGCATAAATAAAGGCCTATCACCCCAAGAGTAAAGGACCTCATGAGAAGAGAACTTATAAATTGATTGAATCAAAGATAATATTTCCAATTAAGCATTCCTCATGGATGGAAAACCTTGTGTTAGTGAAGAAAAATAATGGAGATATGTGTTTATGTGTTGACTTTAGGAAACTTAATAAGGTGTTCCTAAAGGACCATTACCCACTACCCTCTATGAATCAAATCCTGTAAAAGGTGACAAGTTCTCATTGCTTAATGTTTATTTTGGCTATAATCAAATCATGGTCAAAGAAGAAGATAGGCATAAGAGTGCCTTAACTATAAAATAGGGCACCCATGCATATGTTAAAATGCCCTTTGGGCTTTCCAATGATAGATCTACCTTCTAAAGAGTAATGAATGTTACTTTTCATGGTCTTTTGAATGATATGGTTTTAGTTTATATTGATGATATAAAAATATTTTCAAAGAATCCTAATAATCATCTAACACACTTGAGAGCTATTTTTGATAGATGTAGATAATTTGGAATTTCTTTGAATCCAAATAAATGCATTTTTTTAGTGCATGAAGGAAGACTTATTGGGCATGTGATGTCTAAATCTTGTTCTTTTCTTTCCATTAATCTAGAGAGGATAGAATCAATCATTGTTCTATCATTTCCTAAACACAATAAAGGATTACAAAGCATCTTAGGCAAGATCAATTTCATCAGGAGATTTATTCCATGATTTATAGATTTGGTCAAGCCCTCGCTCATATGTTGAGAAAAGGCAAAGAGTTTACAAGGAGAAGAGAAGTTAAGAGAAGATTTTAGCCATCAAGAAGGCCATATCTCATGCCCCCACACTTCTAAATTCATATTTCAATAAGGAATTTTATTTGTTTGACTTATCTACATTAGATGCAATTTCAGCCATGCTTATGCAACAAAATGATTAAGGTCTAGAGCAACCTATTACTTTATTTAGTCAATATTTGTAATTTTATGAGGGAAAAAGTATATTTATTGAAAAACATGTAATTTTGGTAATTCAAGACACTCAACATGGACCTAAAAATATTTCCCCTACAAGTTGGACATAGGATATTGTTAGATTCTTTTAAAAAAAGGAGAGTGTCTAATGGGTTTCTATACATCATAGAGAAGACACTTTAGTTTGTAATTAGTGCCATACATTCTGATTAATGGAGTGTTGTTCAAAAAAGACATTGGAGGTATGCTTTTAAGATGTGTTGAAACTAGCCAATTTGATAAGCTTCTAAGGTAATTTCATGATAGTCCTTCTAGAGGCCATTTTTTAGCAAAGACCAAAATTGTAAAAATCATTAGGGCTGGTTACTTTTGTGCCAATTTATTTATAAATGCACATGCATGGGTTAGGAAGTGTGCAATGTTTGTAGGGAAATAAAAACTACTTGTTATGCCACTTAAGCCTATTCAGGTTGAATAACCTTTCATACAATAGGGTTTAGACATCATTGCCATGATTCATCTTCCATCCAGTGTTATAAATAAGTGGCTCTTGATGGATACAGATTACTTCACTAGGTGGGTGGAAGCAGTTCCCTTGAAGGAAGCAAATGAGAAATTTGTGCTTAAGTTTTATAAGAGTCTAGTCACCCATTTTAGAGCACCTAATACTATAATATTAGACAATTATTTATAATTTATAATTACAAATGTATATAAATGGGCTCTTGAGAAAGGTATATATATAACATATTCATCAAATTACTATCTATAGGGTAATGGACTAGCTGAGTCCACTAATAAGAACTTGATTTGGATCATTAAGAGAACAATGGAAGATAATCAAAGATCTTGGCATACAAAGTTGAATACTACCTTATGGGCTGATAGAATCACCCCCAAGAAACATATTTGTTATTAACCATATCTATTAGTCTATGGAAGAGAAGAAAGTCTACCAATTTTGTTGAAGCTTCTAGTTTTGGATCTTGTACACCAACTAGAGCTTCTAAAAAGTGATGCAATGGAGGTCAAGATGAATGAACTGAGAGAATTAGATTAAATAAGAGATGATTTCATGTATATCACGTGGTCTAACTAACACGAAGTGAAAAATTCATTTGACAAAATATCTTCCTCAAGGACATTTTAGTAAGGTGACATAGTCCTCAAATGTGATGAGGACTATGCAAAACTAGGAAAACACTCCAAGTTTGACAACCTTTGGAGTGGACCCTATGTCATCACAAGTTATAAAGAAAATAATGAATTTGATATTTTTATATTAAATTGAGAGATCCTTACCATCCCCATCAATGGGAGGTATCTCAAGTTATGATACTAATTTTATATCTTGCCCCTTATACATAAGTAGATATGTATGTTTTTCCTCCAAGTGCTTTTGCACATTGTTATATTTGTTGTTTAGGTTGTTGTTTTGTATTTTTATTTCTTTTTTTTTTTTGGCCCCCATTATTCTAAAGGTTTTTCTAGAAGATAAGAAGAGTATTTTTGTAAGGATAATTTCATTTTTTTAGTCATCTTAAACAAGCTTGATCAAAGTCTACGTCTCATGACCAGTAGGCTGGTAAAGCTAGCTAAGTTGCTAGAAGTGTTGGCCATTTTGGCCCATATATCAAGCTTTTCTTGAAGTTATAAGGAGAATCCTATCAATTTCATAATGAAATGGAAAACCAAATGGCTTAAAAATTGTTCAAATAATGAAAGTAGATGGATCCAAGCAGGATCTCATGGTGCTTGTGAGCATGCAGGGGCATGAACCAAATTGACAAAGTCTTGAGGGATCATCCAAAATTTGAAGGGTTGAGTAAAGGGTGAATTATGAAATTTTTAAAGACTAGAACATTACCAAGACATCTTCTAAAAATAGATGAACCAAATCATTTGTTCAATTTTTTATCTTCACTTAGAAATCCCCCACAAACTAGTAGATCATGTGCAATTATAGTTTGTCATACCAGGAACATCCTCTAAATTTTTCATTCCCTCAGGAGATTTCTAGATCAATTTATAAGCTTATAAATTTAGACCTACAACATAATACATTTGTGCTAATTTAAGTTTAAGCTCAAGCAAATTAAACCCTTTCAAGCTTAAAATTTGATGGTCATATAAACATCAATTAATGTCATATGAACATGATTTGATGGGAGTCCAAAAATTAATTTTAAGCTCATGAAATAGCCATTGGATTTCAAATAGTGGGCCCCAATAGATCTGATGGTTAGTATTGCATCATAAATTATGATCCAATGGAGCGAGATGACTCAAATAGTCAAGGAGATCAAGGAACCACCATGTGGCATAAGTGCATGAAGTGAGAGACTAACAACAGGATCTTAAGTACAAATATGGGACTACCAAGTGGTATCAACTTAGATAGAGTTGATAAGGGGAAAGATCAATGGCTCTCACTCATTCATATTGAGAAAGATTAATAGTGTGAGATGGGTTAATGAATAAATGATCCAAGTTAGACATTGATGACCTATGAAAATAAAGGTCAAGAAGTCAAGGGCAATTTTTAACAAAGGCAAATATGTATTACAGGGTCATCCTACCACCATTGAATATCAATCAAACATCATGAAAAGGAGACAATGATACATTCAGGTATAGAGAACATAAATAGACTACAATTAAGGCTAAATATAGACCTCTGGCTCAAGGGTTTGTGTCGTAGAGGGATCTTTCTATGGCTATGTTTACTATTGTTAGAAGGAGCTATAATTTTAAAGGGTACCATGAAGGCATATAATTAGACCCCAACAGTTCATCTCCAAGACCATTTTCATGAAAGGGACCCCTTCTCTCCACTGTGCATGCCATGAAAAACTAGTTAGGAATAAATTAACACCTAGACAAGATTCTAATAGACTAGCCTAGTTGTAACTACATGGTAGGAAAAACCTAGCTTAGAAAAACTTGACTTAGCCATTGTAATAAGAAGGAACATAAATGTAATTTTGTAACCACTTGAAGTAACTTAGATCAATCAAATGGGTTCAAATGAACATAATTTATGGAAGCAATTATAACAACATTTCAAATGGATTTGAGCTCAATTGATTCCCTTTTGAGTGCCAAAACTCCCTCTCTATTGCTTCCTTTTTTATATAAATATATCCTTCAATATATTGATGGGTATCCCTCAAGTTGATGCAACTAGACTCTATGAAAATTGTATTCTACACCTTTTGGATTAATGAATAGATCATTTGCTAGTTATTTTCTAATCGGTATTTAGTGTTTTATGTTTGTTTGATATGAAAATATGGATGCTATCTTCCTTTTGTAGGTCCAAGCTCAACCAAATTTATATAAACTTTATTTTTAGGTCATATAATGTGTCTTATCATTGTTATCTCAAGGATATAGTGGACATCTAAATTTAAGTGTCTTCAACTAGACCTTATTTTCATTACTCCCTCGTCTAAGTGTATCAAACTGACCTCTATATGAAATACTATTACATATAAACTATAGTAAGCATTTAATTAGATTATTTAATATTCCATTAGTGTTTTAAAGAGTTTGAGATTAAGAGTGGATCTAAAAAATTCATGGTTCATCACCACATATTAGAATAGCTTTTAATTTATGCAAATTTATTAACTCTTTCATGCCAACCAATTTTAGGTTTTAGAAATAAAGGTCCTAATTATGAAATTTGAGGAGTTAGCCTTATCAAAAACTCTATAGGTATAACCTTGTTATAGGATACCCATTACTCAGGGTCATTACAATGTTGAGCTAGATTTGGGTAAAGGGCCTGAATACTCTCTTGCCCAGCTAGGGTGAAATCTAGATCTCCAACTATACCTATTAACTTTCACAACTAGTTTAATTAGTTGTGTACATATATTTTATATGTATAAGTTTATATTTTAATATAAAATTTAGGATTTATGTTTTTTATGATTAAATTTCACAATATTTTTGTCCCAACAAACATTATATGCTCCAACATTTACTAAGATATCCTCCATTTTGAGTTTCCATAACTTAAGATTCTAACCTTTGATTTTCTAGATTTATATATGTGTATTTCTAGTAATTTTATTTTCCCAAGATTCTCTTGTGAAAAATCCCACTTCAAGGAATTAATTTATCACAAGTTACTCCATTTTTTACAAATATCATAGTCAAGCTCTAATACTGAATGTTGGGAGTAGACTCATTCATGAAAAATAACACATAGGAGAGTTATTTTATGCAAATTTAAACATGGAAAAAGATAATGAAAAACATATAAATAGACATTAATTTTCACTTGGAAAAACATTTTAGGTAAATAATCCTAGTAGAGTAACCTTTTTTATTATAACATAAACTATAGTGTTATAATTCTAAAACTAAGCTCTAATGTTTTGTAACCTTCATATAACATTTTATTTTATAATTAAATATACACACTTGAATATGTGTATTCAAAAAAAATTATTACACATATGCTATGTATCTCTCATAGTATTATTCCTTATAATAATATTTTATTATAACAAACACTCCACTTGCAATGTTTGTAGTTCATAAGAATCTACATGCACCAACTACTATGACAACTAACAATGTGAAACACCCATTAGTATTTCTATGTCAAAGAATAACCAGGACATTTTTAACTCTTATTCAATCTTATAGATACATTTATATAATTTTTTTGAATTCCTTCATATAATATTCCATTACTCTACATGTTGTATATCTCCTTGCATCACTTTACTGCGACTCAACCACTTGGCAGCACTTTGAAATCTCCTAGAGCATAATCAAACTCAATATAATATCTTGCATATATTTACCATCATTTATATAGATGGTTAACCTTTCAAAACTATCAATGTAATACTACATAACCATCCCAACTTGTGCAATCAAAATTTACAACATCACATGCAATTAATATTTGTGTAGAATACCTTGCACACTAATGACTATCTTTCACATAATTACTATAATGAAAACATATGGAAAGTTGAAAATTTTCCTAATGCATCTAAATTGGATCACATATAATACCTTTGCTTAATTATTTAAACATTATTATCTAATTTATAATTTAATTATTTCAAAGTAGTCAATTTTAAAAGAGATTTACTTTCACAATATTATGGATGGTGTAACATAAATTTTCCTTCTTCATCTACATAAAATATATGCATAGACCTAATTTTGCACATACTCTTCATCTATATAGTGTAAGGGTTTTTGAAAGGTTTTGGTATTTTTTTTAATCTAGTTATTTTTATATATGCTAGAGTGACATTGTTGTATCAAATAATGATGTTTTTCACTAGTGGTGTTTATGCTAAAGTAGTATCATTTTTTCATCATATAGTGGAATTTCTACATAGTGGTATTTATGTTATACACATGGTGTTTTTACATCAAGTAGTGGTAATTTTGTCTTTTGAAGCACATTTTCAAGTTTACTCATTTCAAATCATTGATTTTATAACATTTAGTGTTTATTCTTATTATTTTTCATCATCCTAACCTTTTTGTGAAGTAAATGTCATGTGATGAAGCACCAAACATATAAAATTACTAACATATTTGCATGTAGCTACATTGGAAGAATACTTACAAAGTAAACACATATTAATAAATTAATCCTTGGTTTCCCATTTTTTTGATTATGTGTGTGGCTTAACCCAATATCATGTTTCTTCATGACCATAAGATGATCTTGGAAATAATAAATGATTTAGATCACTTGTGTATCCTTAGGCCTAACTAGCATATACTCTTTCCTTATTTCATAAGGTAATCATGGAAATCAGAAATGGTTTAGAGATTTTTTTTAAGGGTCTAATGACTTGGATTTCATTACCAAGTAGTAACCAAAGTCTGTTTTCTAGTGGACTATAAATATTCCTTGTATATGTTATCTTTATTGGATAAGTGTGATTAATCATCAGGTGAAGTGATATGGATTTGGCCATAAATACCTAGGCATTACATAACACTTGTGTATCATGGATTTGGGCCACACATACTTTAAGGTATATCAATGACTCCCCTAGAGAGCTTGTGTAAACCTAGCTTAAGATTCATCTAGCCATAATTATGAAGTGGTGTTGGGAAAACAAAATTCCTTAATATTAATCCTTAAGGTATCTTTGTGGCCCATTATAATGTTATAAACCTAATTTAATAGCATTGGGTGTTAATTAATTTGTGTTATTGTTTTCCCCATTATGAAAAACCAATCTAAAATAAAACACAAACAAAATCAATGGCACTTAAAATGAGACATCAAACCAGATGGAACCAAGACCCTAACACTGAAAAACTTTTTAATCAAAATTAATTCCTTTTTGGTTGAAATTTTAATCTAGATCAAACTAATGAAAATGATAATGATATATTTTAAAACCAAATCAATTAAAATGATGATGCCACTGATTTATTTAAAATAGAATAATCTAGAGCCCAAGTATACCAGTTCTTATTTGAAAACAAATATGGCATCCTCATGCAACTCATATAAATAGGAGATAATATTCTTACAAATTATAATCCTAAAAACCTAAGTAACATAATAAGTATGAATTATCAAACCCATACAAACCAAGAACATGTTACTTCTAGTGAACCTATTAACCAAAAAGAATCAAATCTAGAATCTATTAGTCAAAACACTAATCTAAATGTTTCTCATGTCAACACTGGAAAGGTAAATTAAGTTTTATAAAAACTAATCCATAAAGATCAAAATAAAATTGTGTTTAACTAACTCTAATAAATAAGTCAATAATTTGAAAACATGCCTCCCATGTAAGTCCTTCAACATTAAAGCCTTTAGCACATAATCAACAATCCACTACCAATTAGGCCCTTGAGTCACCAAAACACAACTTTATCCTACCCCCATCATTTTTAATCAAGCTAACATAATTTTTACATTAATGTAAATTTATTAAGGATGCTCTCCAAGGACTACAAGAAGGAAGCTATAGTTAGAACAAAAAATAAAAATTTGAGGAGCTACACGCCCATCCCCTTGATAGAGAAATGTTATGAGTACCCTTTTCTCCTTACTTTAAACCAACAAGTTTTAAAAATAAAAAGGAAAGAAACATACAAGATAACATGTCAAATAATCATTTATGTCTTGATAAGAGGTTTCATCTAGTGACCATTACTTAATCAGATTATTCTCTCAAATTTTAGGGCAAAAATCTTTGGAATGGTTTTTTCATCTTCCTAAAGGATCCATCACAACCTTTACAGATCTACCCAAAAGTTTTTAAAACTAATTCTCATAAAAATTTGAAAATGAACTTATAACTATGGACTAATGTAATTCCAAAAAAAATGGATAAATTTTCTCTTCATTCCTACAAAGATGGAGAAGGTTTTCTATCAAATTCACTTGGTCAATCTTGGATAAATAGTTGGCTAGCATTTTTGTCTCTAACCCCAATAAAAAAATGGATTTTCATATACAAGTTCATTATTATAATACCATTGATAAAATAATTGAAAATGGAGTTGTTTCATACTTAATTTGTACCCTAGTTGAAATCATAAATATTCAAATCCTACTCTCAAACTTGGTCCAACATGGGAATGACCCTAGGTTGTGGGTTATCTATATTTGGGCCAGACCTCTAGGGTTTTTAATGAGGGTATCTCCTTAGATAGGATAATTTTGACCTCACTTTATAAAACCTAAGTAAGTTGGGATGAAAATAGTAAATAGGTTGCATAAAATAAGACTTAATCTAACATGTGGTGAAGCACCATGAAGTTATCATATCCACTCATAAGCTTAAACCCTTAACACACTAATGGACCATGAATAGAACTAATGCAATGCTTGATATGATTTATAATCAATAATATTTCACATAGAGGTCAATTTTATGTACTAAAACTAGAGGGCAAAAAAGATAAGGTCTAGTTGAAGACACATATAGACAAGATTCCATCATATCCTTGAGATATCAAGGCTATGACACACTATATGACCTATAAAGAAGATCTTTAGCATTCAGGTTGAGTTCATACATTCAAAGTGAATATTAAACCACTTTACATATCAAGAAAACACAAAATACTAATCATATATTGATAAACACTATAGAATGTCTTTCTCATTACTCCAAAAAGTGCAGAATATAATTTTGGCAGAGTCTAGTCGTATCAGCCTGAGGGATGATAATCAAGGCTTAGAAGCCTAAATATATATAAAAATTGAAAAAGAGATGAATTTTTTGGAATTGAAGGGTCATTATTGAGCTCAATTTCACTCTCCCATTTATTTCTACAATGAAGCTCTTTTCAATTAAAATGGCAAGATCAAGTCATTTTTAAGTTGAGTGTCAACATCGATGTAATTACAATAGCTAGATCAATCTATTATACTCTTATTATGGTGCTGATTGCCCCTTAATATTTAATTTATCATGGGAGAGTGGATAAAAATTTCATTATTATGTCATTGGAATTGATAATGAACCTTCATGTGTTTGCCTTTATGGCCTTGTTTTGAAACCTAAAACTAGGTCTATCATAGACAAAACCAATTTATATTGGTTTTTTTCTATAATCTCAACACTTTTTCCTATCAAACTTTGCTCTATATTAGGTCTATAAGACCCTTTTAATCTTTCATGGAGTTATAAAGGTGACCCTTGACCTTGCAAGGTCTATTTTGGTTCTTCTTGGATCATCATTAAGCTTGGTACCTTTTTGTATTAACTTGCCTAAGTTGAAAACCTACATCTTTGACTTTCATCAAAAGTCCTAAGCTTGCATTTACTTGATTGGAAATTGAAATTTAACTCAGATCACTGACTCATTAAATTCCTCTCACACCATCAATCTTAATTTTCATGAATGACTACTTATCATTGATCTTAAACTTGAGCTAATGCAGTCTTGACACTTGGTACCTTCGTATTTACACTCAAGATTTGTTGACCATTTGACTTGATCATGTGTCATCGATCTCCTTAGTATGATTAAATTCACTCCATTAATCTTTTAGGAACCCATTTAAACTATAATATCCTCATACAATTGGATCTAGATGTACAGCTCAATGTCAACCATTAGATTTTCTTAGATTTAAAAATAAACAACTATTTACCAAGTCTTAAATTTTATGTTCATGCGAACATAATTTGACATTCCCATGGACATATTTTATTTCCTCTAGAATATAAAATTTAAGATCAAATGGACTTTTTTTATTGGTTTAAAGTTGATGTCTACGTGAATGTATCCCATTATTTGATCAACTTTGAAACTTTATTTCTTGAAGCGTAAGAATCATGGCGGGACCAAATTTTTTGGAGATGTTATTGAGACCAAAAACATTATGCCTAATTTATCTATATATTTATAATATTTATAAGTGTGTGTTTAAAATTTTCAAGTGAGCTCACTTGTGCAATTTTGCATGACGTTTGTGTGCCTGTCATGGTCAAAAATGGCTATGGGAACTTAGTGAATTATGTCTAAAGAGACAAGTTTGAACATGCATAAATTCTACTATGATTAGATTCATGTCTTAAAAATTTTATCATATAAACTATTATAAAAAATTAACAAACCCATGTGACCATTTTCTCCAAACACCCTCACACATGCAAGATATAACATCATCAAACTACCTACTCAAAATTTTTGCCACTAGACACAAATGTTAAGATGAACACAATGAAGAACTAAATTAATGCCATGCACTTCCATACTCATTATTTGAACTCTTAACACCCAATGTGATCTCTTAAAATCTATACCTATCTTTAAAAATTGATAAATTACACTTTAAGTGAACTTAAGGTGTTTCAAAAGTTATCAAGCTGCATGATCTTTTAGGTCCACTCATTCCATCTAGAACTTGCTTAGATCTTACTCTATTTTTTGATCTTCAAAACACTGCATTACATCTAGGTAGAATCTCAATGTGTGGGACAAAATGTCCAACACAAATAGAGAAATCCTTTATTAGTAAAGTATTTGGGAAACTTTTATATAAGTATCATAAAAATCAATTGTAATAAAAAAACCCAACTTCTTTAATAAAGACACAAATGTTGTTGGGGATAGAGTTAATATTTCAAAACACATTCAAGATTTCCAAATTACTTACAACATTACCATATCTATGGGCCATCCTAAATATTAGATCAAAATAAGGAACTATACTCCTTAGGGAGAATTATTCAAAGTTATCTTTCATAAATAGGTTACTACAAATGTGATCATTTTTACACAAACCAATCCCTTTGATGAGAGCAAACCAAAACCCACATGGTACAAAGATAATTAATATTGTGAGTTTCAAAAAATCAAAGGGCATTCATCTAATCAATACATGAATCTAAAAACTTGAATTCAATATTTGATTTCTATCAAATGTGTTGAACTTGAAGGAGGTGTATATACATCAAATAATAGCAATTGGGGATATACAAATACTCCTTTACAAAACATAATCAACCCCATCCATAACTGATACAAGGTCAAAATTCCCAAAACTTAATGTTATTTATAAATAAACCATGCATTCCTATGATGTATTTGTTCATCATGTTAAACAATAGATAATCACATTATAACCATTTAAGTCAAATTTCTATATTGTGTTGTCATAACTAGACATAACAAAATTACTATCCAAATGCCTCCTCTTCCTGCCCCTATAGTATAATATAGCCTTATAAAACATCTTGAGATAACTCCTATCTTATCAAAACATCCATTATTCATAAGGATGTCTTATGCAAAGTCTTTCAAGTGTCAAGAGTCCTCAAAAAAATTGATGTTTCCCAATTCCAATAAATCATTGGACACATGTCTTTGATTCATCAACTCATCTCTGACTAGTACAACATACCTCCCATTCGCCCATCACATAATATTAATTTTTAAATTAAGGTCTTCATCATAAAACATAAAGTGTAAAAGGTGATTGTATACAATGGATTGATCTTGAATATCTATATTTTGACATTTACCAAACAACATGGTTTCTCTGGAGCAACATTGGATCCAAATACCATCACCATCAAAGCATATGATAATGGTGAAATGGAATCAATGGGTACCATATATATTCCTATCATGATTGGGATTTTCATGTAACAAACCTTATTCCACCTCATTGATATTGACCTCCCTTTTAACATCCTTCTTTCGACCATAGATTCATGATATGCAATCCATCCCATCCACCTTTCATCAATGCATCAAATTTTTGTATTCAAGCATGGTAGTGATTGTCCCTAGGGATCCTCAACCTTTCCAATATTTCAAAATGTTTGAGAGGTGTTATCTTAAAATTAATTATTATATCATCACTAAAAATAATTCTAAAATGAACATATCCATATTAGAACTAAAAATAATTATGGGTGATATACATACATCTAGATGATCTCCTATCTACATTCAAAACCCCACCTTTCAAATCCCATTTCAATATCATTGATAAATATTTTGGATAATATGATAGCTAATATGTTTTTTTCATGTGGATAAACTCCCCATTTTTCCTTGAAGTTGTGGTAGACCCAACATGAACAAGAAGAAAGAACTAATATCCTCTCAGTTTATCACAACCACTTTTGTCAAATTAGGTTTTCTTATAGATGATAAAATTTAAATCTCTAATAAATATTTTGAAACAACCCCAAAAAATAAATTTTTGGAATTACTATACAAAGTATGCAACAAGACTACATGTAGAGCCCACTATGCAATTTAAAAATGCATGATGCCTCATCATGGGTCTGCATAAGATGAGTAGACAAACCATAAATGGATTGGGTCATAAAGACACATAAGGATGAATAGATGATTCATAAATCCCTCATTCTCTGCTCTTTCCATACCTTTAATACATGTACTTATCAATTCATGCACCCAAACTTATCAATATTTCTTTGGTTATTAACTCCCTTACTAGGCTTTATATCAATATTATGCACGATCATGTTGACTAGGATTATTTAATTCAATCACTATACCTTTATATCCTCTATAGACCTCACACTCATCCATTATTTTCATTCCATTCATTCTCTATCTCCCTTTTAGGAAATCTCATACACTAATCTTCAATAGGCTATAAGCTTCTCAAACCCAACTTACCTCAATTCTTGATCTAGATCTCATCTATACAATATTTTAACATGTATGACCTATCTAGGGATTAAAAAATTTGTTTCAATTCATCTCACACTTTTTTACAGCCTCAAGTTCCCTTTACACTCCTTAAACCCTCAATCAAACTTCCCTCCTGATAGCCTTTTTTGAGTATTTTCAAATCTACAAACAATATAAGACCATACTAGTCTAAATAAACACATTATAAGGTACCCTCTATCCCACTTCACTTTTATAAAAAAATTAAATATCCAAATATTCTTATGGACCACTTTTCTCACCCCTTTTCTATTAATGTTTAGGCCTAATTAGGCCTCTTTGACCCCTATTTTGACACAATCACTTATTACCATGCATATAAATGTTGTACTAGTCTAGAACCACCATATTAGTTTATAACTAAAAACCAAATTTCATATGTTTTTTATGGTGGAGTTGTGAGATATACTCATTTAATTCTAGAAACCCTAACCTAGGGTTGCCACTACTTGCACAAACTTGAGAGGGTTTTAATTTGTCTTTAACAAATATTTTATTATTTTCAAACCTTCACAAGACCTATATAATTCCTATATTATATGTCACCATCTTATACTATCTATATCCTTACTTTAACAATGCTTAAACACATTTGAAACAATGGTTTCTCTTGATTCTATCAACATAATCAACCTATGTAAGCTAAAATAGGGTTTAGTTCACAATTTGCTTTCCCAAGATTCTTAAAACACCTATTAAATATTATTTCCAAATATATTATCCTTCCAAACCATCTTCAAACTATAACAATCTTTAATCTTACATATAATTCATTAATAGGTCACATACACATGTTTCTTGACCATCTTTTCTGAATAGAGCACTCACAAACTATTAACTTGAACTCTTATTATTAATTGGAATCAAACACTACCATATATGTATGAATAAAAAATTACTCAAATGAATCTACTCCTAAATATAACATAGATACTCGCTACACTTTACCTTAGAAAATGATTTCTTCTTTAGTCTCTCAGATTCAATAAAACCTACACAAAACTCCTATCACAATCCTGTAAGACATAATTATTTACCATTCCAAGTTACAAAATATTGTGATAATGAATTTAAGGTTTCCAAAATATTAAATACATTCACACAATTAGATCAATAAAAAGACATAAAAATATGTATGTTTCAAACATGAAATATTTCATTGATCCTTTCTCTTTATATTGTCAACATTATCACCATGGATAGAATACAAAGTTATTCATTTTTATATCATTCCTTACTCTCTTCCATACCTCTACCTCATCTCCCTTATAACTAAATACCTCTATGAATATATCACCTTCCTAATTACCAAAACAATTGCATTCTTCCTACATACATGAGAAATTACTTCTTGATAACCACATTTTATGACACTACTTTGATATGATAAATTCATTCAAGACTCTTAGGATATATCATTTTCATCATCTTATGCATGTAAAAAACCTTCCTAAACCCATATAACTCATTTATAATGTTATACTAACATTTTATAACATGACACTTCTTGGCATTTCCTCAAAATACTCTTAAACACACTAACACAATTCAAATATTCAAAATGCCCATTCTGGTAGGAAAATGCCAAAGGGATACTAAAACACACTAAAGGACTATTTTAATGATTCAAATGCTTTCAAGGGTACCATAATACATTCATCACACATATTTCAAACCTAACCTTCTACTCATGATCATGTTTACATTGATTTTCTTGATGCTCCTACATCAGCATCACTAGAGGATTCCGTAGAGAAAAGATTACCTAGAGGATGATATACCATTTGAGGGATATTAATGTGTGGTCTACACTAATAAAATTAAAAACTTATATAAGGCACTTGTCCTCCCTATAATACCACCTAGGTATCCTCAACCCAATTTAAGTATCTAATTACCTTATGTAGTTATGACTTGGTAACTCATGAGGCTAGAAGGTTTTGCTCATGCCTCAGGTATCCTTAATGACATAATAAATGTCCAATTTAGTTCAATAGACAAGGTTAAATATCAAAGGGATATATTTATCATAGGATCAAGTTATCTTACTAGCCATTATTAAACATACAAATCTAATAATAAGAAGGTACCATAATAAGTATGATAAGTCATAAAAGAAGAGCCAAGGTATCATCATACCAAGATTTTTCTTATGTAATCCTTATTATATTTTAATATCAACAAGTATCTATCACTAAATCACTACCAAAGTGATGCAACACAAAACTATAAAAAAAAATAAAACCTTTATGATCACACATGTAAAGACTAGTTCTAGTTCTACCCCATTAGATCATTGTACTATGATCCATAGTCCTAGGGGTCATTGTACCCATACTCCTTCCCTTGGATATTCCACCATATCACATATATCTCCATCATATGGAACATGATTATCATGGGAATTAGATAACCATATTCCTATTTGACAATAAGAACATTTAATGTTCACCAAGAAATAATGCACATGTTAAAAATGGACATAACATCCTTAAAAATATCATCATACCAGTAAAATCTCATCCATTTAAGGATATCACCCAATATAAAATGAATACTAGTTATTATAATGAACCACCAATAATAGTGCTACCAAGTTAGGATTATATAAATTAATCCTTGACCATAAAGTCTTTACACTAAATGGTTCATTCAACTCCTTATAATAAGAACAATTAATTACTTTAACCATTAAGAATAATAACTTATTAAATGACCAGTTTAGTTATTAGGCCATTTTTAATTTCATGGGATGGGTCAACTATGGGCTACAATTATGAACAACTAGCTACCACATCACATGATAATTGTATATAGTCAACCATGTATCTAAAAATAATAATTTATCAAAAATAAATAACACATTAAATGTAAAAGCTTTAGCCCATAAGACTTGATAATAACCACTTGATATTAGGTGATTTCATAACTTCACAAGTCAATAATAATTCATTTATTAATTTTTCAATTGCCTAAGAATTTCCATGTATGACCTATGAAATAGAATATGATTGGATTAACATTCATTTATAATAAGGAATGGTAGTGATTGGTAATAACATCACTTCAAGTACAATCCAAAATCAATATGCAAAAATAAATAACTAAAATAATATCCTAATAACAAGTCTCCCACAATATCATCACATAATGTGGTTGTAATAACATTTTTAGCACTTTCTACAATGGCTCGGCATAACCAACATGTGTGTGTGTGTGTGTGTGTGTGTGTGTGTGTGTGTGTGTGTGTGTGTGTGTGTGTGTGTGTGTAATGTATATGTTGGTTATGCCGAGCCATTGTAGAAAGTGCTAAAAATGTTATTGCAACCACATTATGTTATGATATTGTGGGAAACTTGTTATCAGGATATTATTGTAGTTGTTTAGTTTGGTTATGCCAAGCCATTGTAGGAAGTGCTAAAAGTGTTATTACAACCACATTATGTTATGATATTGTGGGAAACTTGTTATCAAGATATATATATATATATATAGAGAGAGAGAGAGAGAGAAATTAACTCTACACTTAATTTCTTAAGCAATAAGTGTACACAAAATTAATTCCATAACATATAAATGAATAACTCCAAATATCTCATTACTAAGACCAACGGGAAGGAGAACAATATAATCAACCCTCATAACATGATTTAATAGCTTGAGGCTAGATGAATATCATTAACATATATATACCTTCAATCATGGTTGATATAGTCTATATTTTCCAACACACCAGGGTATCCTTAGTTTAAAACAAAGAGATTTGAATAAAATTGAAACTTAACCATGCTCATATGCAAGGTCACTCTAGCATACATCTATAATGTAATAGAATAATTCTTAGTATAAGGATGTAAATTATAAGCATAAAATGAGATACTTTAGAACTAAAAAATGTTCTTGCATACAATAGACAACACCACCAAGTCTTAATATCAAATGAATAAGATTGATTCAAAAGGTAATCAACTATAAGAATTAATGCAATACAAGTATAATCAACAATTTGACTTCATAATTCCAAATTCTATCTTGATTAACATTGGCAAACATAATACTTTAAGTAGACAATAAAGATAAACAAATAATCATTTTCACAAGGAAAATTCAATTGTATTAAAATCCCCTACACTAGAAAAGGGTGCAACAAATGTGTCAACATAAATCTAGAAATGTTAATTTCATTTTTAATAAATATTTTAAAATTCAAATTCTATTTTAATAATTAACTTCAGAAAGAGAAAAACAATCCAATTAACTTAACTCCACATATAATAAATTTAAGCAACCTCATAATACTTACTACTGTAACTTTCCTTTTCCAAGGTAAATCAATAATGAAACTATTGTATAAATCCCCAAGATAAGTAGGGTAGTGTATAATCAATGTAGATCCCATTAAATGACATTAGTAATGCTTTCAATATGAATTAAATGATCTACAATAACAATGAACATTCCACTCTCTCTCTAATCATAACTATTTTGTTACTTTAAACCAATTTGATTTCTCTCTTAACAAGTACAAATAGCCAAGGTAGAAAAAAATAGATAAATGCATGTAGCAACTGAGTAAATCTTGCAATAAATGCATGTAAAACTATAAAATCTTCTTTTCTAAGAATAATATCTCAGAGTAGTAAGTTCATAGCATAACAAAAATCAACTTACTCTCACTCAACAAGCTAGGTGTATGAACAACAAGGTAATAGTAATGTTTTTAGACAACCAATCAATCATATAAAGAAATGGTTTATTCATTTCCACAAACCTTCATTAACTGATAATGATCAAATGTCATAGGTAAAAAGGCAACCATTAGATCAAAGTCATCTTCCATAACAGGGTGATCAAAATGTTTGTTTTGGATTTTGTTTTCAAAATAGTTTTAGGAATACATCCACATCTCAAACTCTAATATAATAGACTAGAACTCTTACTAATAGAAAACATGGGATTTTAACCTAAGTTTAAGGTTCAAATAAATCATTCAAAATAATACACAATAACAAATCTTTCCTTCTCTTGTAAATATCAATCATCATCATAATATCATAAGTAACAAGCTAAATTAAAAAAATATATTTCTTATGTCTTAGTAACCAATTTGTAAAATAAACATACAACAAAGTGGTTTTACATTTATCATACTGGAGAGGCAAACATGTCAACATATTGGTTTTAAGATTATACATTGTTGAGCTACCATAAAATGAGTTTTTATGTTTCAATGTGAACAATTATAACACATCAGATGGTCTATCAAACTAACCATCTAGATTTAACATAAATCAAGGTATAATATTTCTATCTAATGTTAATCATTTCCATTTCAAGAGGCGGTGTCTAATTTTGGAATTTTTTCCATAATCTCCATCACATAAAACTGCATACAATACATATCAAAATATTCAACATGAAATATGCAAAAAATTAAGTCGATTCCAAAACTCATACAAATATAATTATTTATAACCAAATGATATATAACCCCTATGGTTTAATATAACCAAAATATAGTAGTTGACTCAATCAATGAAACATAAGTATTATCTAGGGTTATAATCAACTTTTCTTTATAACACAATAAATAAGAAATTCCACACAAAAATTCATGCTCAAACCATACATCTACCCTAGTTGTGACATAGGCCCATGTGCGTATAGCCAAAATATACCCCCATGGGCATATACCCTAGCAATGTACTAAATTAAACTTACTAATATTAATATAAAATATAAATGATAGAATTTAAACCAGGAAAATAAAATACACATGATTGTTGAAATGTATGCATAGTTTTTTTTGTTATTATTTTGACTCTTCCCAATAGTGGCACCACACCAATAATAGTGGCCCATTTACACCTAGCTCTCTATCATCGCCTCATACCCAACTTGCCACTTCTTCTCTCCTTCTTTCCACTCATTCTCTTCTTTCCTTTTTGTTGTTCATTTTCCTTCATCTCCTTTGCCCCATCATGGTAGCAGCCAAAATGCAAGCCCAAAACCCCATTTTCCCCATACTCTCCTCACTCTCCTTATTCCCACGAAGTCAATGACCCAAATTATAGTCATCCAAGCACTATCCATATAGAACTTGAAATCCAATATTTTGCCTTAAAACTAAATTCCAATGCCAAACAAGCTCATGACCACTTCATGGTCCAAAACCTTTTTCCATAAGAAGTCCATGGCCTAGTTAATGAACCCCTTTACCTCCAACACTAAATCTTCAAAAAAAATTAAAAAGTCCTTTATTTTTTCATTCCAATGAAACAATATTTAAAAAAAATCAAAATGTCCTTTATTCATACATGCTAAATCATTAACATAGCTCATAAACTTTTATAATTAACGAATACAAGCTTATGGTCCATAGAAATAATTACAAGCTTGTGTCACCCAAGCCAACAATACAATGGGCATAATTTAAGAGTATATGCATATATGTATGTATGAATATATACACATCACCAGCCATATATATATATATATATATATATATATATATATATATATATATATATATATATATATATATATATATATATGGCTGGTGATGTGTATATATTCATACATACATACATGCATATACTCTTAAATTGGGCCCATTGTATTGTTAGCCTGGGTGACATAATTCATGATATGCATTATAGGTTGTGGTTATCAAATATAATTCAATATTTATCAATAAAATATTTTTCATTACTCTTCAAATCATAAGTTTATAGTTGTTATGATGTAGATCATCTTCCCTCAAATTCTCAACCCTGCAACTTACACCCTCTTGGCATAATCTCAAAGGCTTCCTTATAGCCTTTTTTGTCTTTTCCTAATTGTATGGATGATCAAGGATTAATTACTAGAAAATAAATAAATTTTATAGTACCCTTTATTTAACTCTATATATTCATAAATTTTATTTTCTTAAAACCACATATAGATCACTTTTATAGCCTATGTCCTCTCCTAATTAGGTCTTCCAAGGCCTAATTACACATATACCTATTTTTACATACATAAAAAATATTTACATGTCTAAAACCTCTTTAATATTTTATAAAACCTTA
This sequence comes from Torreya grandis, assembly GCA_037957365.1. Taxonomy (NCBI): domain Eukaryota; kingdom Viridiplantae; phylum Streptophyta; class Pinopsida; order Cupressales; family Taxaceae; genus Torreya; species Torreya grandis. The sequence continues at coordinate 3,314,241 of JARHVA010000634.1, read as the reverse complement.
ACCCCTATCTAATCATAAATTTATATGGTATTTGACTTGTTATAACTCCTAGAAATTAACTTTTGGTTTTGAAACCCTAACTCAGGGTTTATGCACTTTGTATAGACCTAAGAGGAGATTTTTGAAGATTTAAAGTTAAAAAATGATTTCAAGGGACTATGAAAGTTGGAATATATATTTACTCAGCTTATACACCTAATCCTATCACCATATGTTCTTCATGACACCTTTATTACACATTTCCACAATTATTTATGCTTGATTGTGTATATCTATACTAGCAACTACAGGACTATGACATCCTTTTCAAAAATAAGTATTTAAATAATGAAAAAACACTTGATAACATTAAAACAACCTATAAATAAATTACCAAATTCACAATAATTCTTAGAAACCAATCTTTATTGTATCTTTCTTATATGTCCAATCACACAGTCAATTCCTAATGCATACAAATAAGAAATAGGGTCTGTAAATACTTTTGTCTTTAAAATGTGTAATTATCCTCTTTTTTTGTTTAAATTGATCTCTATTCACATTTAATTAATTATATTACATCAAAAACAAAGAATTATATACATCCTACAACTGCTCTAACTACCTTTAGACCATCCAATGGTCATAAGAAAGCCAGTTAAGCAATGAAAACTTATACCAAAGGTGATATTCCGTACAATTATGAGTTGAGAAAAATGGTATGAATTCATGGTATCTTAAGGATATAATTAAAATAAATTTCCATATTAACAAGTCCTTCTAAACACCCCTACAACATCTAATCTAAGAAAAATAATTCAATTTTTTTAAAAACTTAGTTTTGGCGAAAAAGGCCAAATTTGAATTTTTGACCATCTAGACCCAAAAATAATAGATAAAATTATAAAATAAGGATTTTATAAGAATTATAAATCCTCCTATACCATCATTAAACCAAAATTTAACAATCAAAAGCAAAATTTGAAAGGAAAACTAGCCTAGGAATGATGTTCCTACATCATGTTAGTTCGTACCAAATAGAATTTTTAGAAATTTTCATCTTAGCCATGAATTCATGATCAAAGTTTTTAATAGAAAAAAGTTTTCAAAAAATACTTCCTCTCATTATGATAAAACATTATCACAAAAATTTGTAACTTCATAACAATATTTGCCAAAAAATCATCCCAACATATTTTCACAAAATATTTAGAATTGAGATGTTGTCTTCCCACAACATTTTAGGTTATATATAGCTCATAATTTTATATCACTTCTATAGGCTAATAAACAATACAATATTCATATATATATGTGGTGTTTCCACCACTTTAAGTATCCTTTGCACATAGTTTAAATTATTCATTCCAAAATAAAACCAACAATAATAACACCCATACTACTATGATTTACACAACACGTGTTGTGCTTGCACATATTCTTGGTAAAATTCATCATAGAATGTCAACAAAGATATAGATCCATCATTTTATGCTCACTCTCCTTCACCATTCATCGTTCATGGGTTAGTTTAACATCTCACACCAACCACACTGAACATCAAAGAATTGACACCTAGCATTCACATGAAACCTCAAGGTTTTCAACATGATCTCTACAAATTATGATCTCATGTTATGGTTATAGGGATTACAATCCCACAATCTTAATACACTTACTTCTTGGTAGCATTAAAAAATACATAAAATTCAAAAATCTACCTAATCAAGACTTACATTATTCCTCATGATCATATAGTTAGCATGCATTTCAACCATACTTTAATAATTAAAAATATTCATTTTAGAATATTAATTTAAGGTATACACAAACAATACCTCATTCATAACATGGTTGTACTCACCAGCCAACACATGTCTTTAAATCATAACATTCATTATAGAACATACTTTTTAGGTGATTCAACCATTACCTCATTCATATCATGCTTGATTTTACAATCCATTATATTTTTATATTTCAACAAGTTCAGTCTTACTATTTTTACATTAAATTCCAAATTTGAGGACCAATTAGTTCTTCATAAGGCTACATCAATGAATTTTAAAAGGTTGTTTTTATAAATACCTCCAAAAGGTGATTAAAGGAATATTCAATCCACAAGGTGACCATTATCCATGATGATCTCATGGCCAATTTGTGGTACACATGGTACACAACCCAAATGAATTAGGTGGCTACTTCATGAAAAGGGGAGAAGTGGGTTTTTAGCCTACATGAGACACCAGATAATCATAGTTAGGGTGTTTCTTTACCCTAAAGCTCATGCTTACATCAATGTTAATTAATAGAGCAGTGATGCAAGATCACACCAAATAATACATTCACTATACCTTAGCATATTTTAATTTATATAGGATGATTCCAGAAAGGGAAATACATCACATTGGTAAGTGAAACACAAGGGTGCATGATTCTCATCAGTCCACTTGATGTCCAAATACCATCCTATATGATGTATAATATCATATAACATCATGCTTAGTTTTAGGGATCTCAAGTTCACCAACACCTTCCTTTAATAAAGTGTGTGTTCTAACAAGGCCCATTAATCTTGATCCATGAGTCTCAAGGATGTTACCAAAAATATTTGTGCCTCATGGATTAGATGGCTCACAATACCTATTAATAATGAGAGATGTCCAAAACTTTCTCACTTGCCCAAGCAAGTAAGTCACATTTACCCCACTAGGTCCTCTAAGATTAAGTTACATCCTTAGGTTTCCCAAGAATATTATTATACCTCAAAATCATAATATGTCTCACTAATGAAAGCTATTAGTGATCACCAAGCATGGTTTCTATATTCTCATAATAAGCTTCTATCACTATCCTTCATATTGACTTGTTTCAACAAGTCAAAGGTTGACTAATAATGCTTGCTTCAATGTATAATCTTAGGAAAGGATGAACTTAACCAAGGCTCTAGGTGAATATAATACTATAATCATGAGAATTATAGTTTCCCATAACCATTAAATTTAGCTGAAATTTACAAAAGACATCCTCATGGATGTAAAATATATCCATGATCATCATAACATTCTTATGGATGCCAAAACTCAACCTAAGTTTAATTATACATCCTCATGAACGTCAAACATATATAATAACATCATAGCCTCCTTATAGGATTAAAACATACCCATGATCAAAATAAAGAGCATCATAGAATCAAAACATATCCACACACTTAATAACTTTTGGTCTTTTAGAGTTATGAAGCCACAAGCTTCTTTATTAAACTCGAAGGAGGACAATTACTCATAACAAGATCAAGCCTTAATTAAGATGAAATGCATATATGTTTATCACCTCAATATTATGATACATAATACTTATTCACTTTTAGGTTATTAGGGTTGTAATCAACCAACCATATCTGAGTTTTCAACTCAAAAAACATGCTCAGTGTTTGCTTATAAATCCATTACCTAAGACAATAAAATGTTATCCAAGCATTAGACACATATTACTTAAATTTTTTTCATTATTGTCACTACTCATGTATAGTGACACATAATCCAAGAAAGAACTTACAATTACTTGCCTCAACTGTCAATTAATTATAACTATAAATAAATTTTTAGTTTGTCCATAACAAATTCTAATAAAACTTAGTAAAATAAGTAAGGAGTATCTCCTTGATATTTATACCCAACTATAGAGGATTTAACAGTGCCTTAAAAGGATATTTATGTTTTATATCTCATCATGGCATAATTTAGTCAATCAAACTAATAAATATAGTTACAATAAAATAGTTGCATACATATAACAACTCAATATTACCTTCACCAAGGTTTACTATCATGTCTCCCAAAAGTAGACTTGCCTTGGAAAAACCTTTCCTAAATAGGAGTAATTTAAACTTGTGGAGACATTCTTACTTCAATTATGATCATTCATCTTAAAAAGTGGCATGTTAGTTCTATAATTTCAGCATTCAAGCTCTTTTCAACAATCAAAACTAGATATTTAGTTATTGAATAATAAATCATAGTCAAATTATCTATAAGACCAACAATAGTTATCATAACCACTCATGATTATTAGTTCTCAATGGCTTAAGGCACTCCTCTACAAGTGGAGTGCTCAAGCCCAACTAGCTTACCTCAGTAGACCAACTCCTCATACCCAATCTATCCCTCCAGGTTTGAGTTAAACCCTTAGTCTTCCCTAGGTCATAGTATTCCAAGAACTTAGTGATGATTTACCCATACAACTCATCAATAGATACTAAAAATTATTTTCTTTTATTCTAAGAGTGAGTCCTTAACAACGTATCTCCCATTAAATCACCCATACAAGTCAATAGTCGATAAGTGAGGCTTACTCAAATGCAACTGAATTGGGAAGGGTTAACCCAACCAAGGTAAAGGTAGAGATCAATGGACATTGTAGAAAATTGAACCTCTATCATCCTATAATTATACAACAACACTATCTTATTCACATTAGCTATCATACCTTGTAGGTTGATATACTTATGTGTATACACATTCATGCATCAGTTGCATCATTAGCTTTTTCACCCATATAAGTAGGTGGTGGAAACTTATTGATCTCCTTGACACTTGAGTTCACCAAAATCATCACCCTCTCATGTAACTCATATCCATTTACTTAACCAATTTCAAATTGGGGCAAATCTCTAGGAAACATTCTCAAGATTATTCAACCTATGTTTGGGTTTTCCAATCATGCCTTAAATGGATTCTTAATTGTTAAATTCCATTGAGTACTTCTTCTTACCTATCAGGCCATCCATGCCTTAGATTTATTTGACATGAGCACCACTAAATCTAACTCTATTCGTGATTTGAGAATCATAGGATAACATTTTAGGAATATTGATATTTTAATAGATTTCTTAGAGAAATAACTAGCAGGAATTTAATAATAAGTGTAACTTGATTCATTTTTAAAGTGAATCAATATTTATCTTGACTTCTAAGGATTGAGAGAATTAAATAATATTCTTAATAATATTTTTAGCATAGGGTTTGATACCAAATGAAACAACCCCAAAAAAATTGGGAATTGCTATACAAAATATGCAATAGGATTACATGTAGATCCCACTATGCAAATTTACAATACATGATGCATCATCAAACGTCTGCATAATATGAGTATACAACACGTAAATGGATTGGATCATAGAGACACATAAGTATGAGCATCGCTAGAGGACTCCATAGAGAAAATGTTGCCTAGAGGATGATACACCGTTCGAGGGATATTAATGTGTGGTCCACACTAATAATCTTTGAACCTTATATAAGGCATTTTTTCTCCCTATAATACCACCTAGGGATCCTTAGCCTAATTTAAATATCTAATTACACTATTTAGTTATGACCTGGTAACTCATGAGGCTAGAAGTTTTTTCTCATGCCTTGGGTATCCTTAATGACATAATCAATGTCTAATTTAGTTTAATAGAAAAGGTTAAACACTACAGGGATAGATTTAACATAGTATCAAGTTATCTTATTGGACATTATTAAACATACAAATATGATAATAAGGAAGTACCATAATAAGTATGTCATGCCATAAAAGAAGAACCAAGGTATCATCATACCAAGCTTTTGCTTATGCAAGCCTTACAATATTTACATATTAGCAAGTAGTTATCATTGAACTACTATCAAAGTGACACAACATAAAACTATAAAACATATAACCTTTATTATCACACAAGTGAAAACCAGTCCTAGTTCTACCCCATTAGATCATTGTATCATGATCCATAGTCCTAGAGGTCATTTCACCCATATTCCTTTGCTTGGCTTTTCCACCATATCACATATAGCTCCATCATATGGAAAATGATTATCATGGGAATTAGATAACCATATGCATATTTTCCAACATGAACATTTAAGTTTACCAATAAATAATGCACATATGAAAAATGGACATAATATCCTTGACAATCTCATCATACCAACAAGAACTCATCCATTTGGGTCCATCACCCAATATAAAATGAATACTAATTATTATAATGAACCACCAATAATAGTGTTACTAGGTTAGGATTATATAAATGAATCCTTGACCATAGGGTCCTCACACTAAATGGTTCATGCAATTCTTTATAATAAGAACAAGTAAATGATTTAACCATTAATAATAATAACTTATTAAATGACCAATTTAGCCATTAGGTCATTTTTAACTGCATGGGTTGGGTCAGCTATGTGCTACAACCATGAACATCCAATTGCCACATTGCATGTTTATTACATATAGTCAACCATGTATCCAAAAATAGAAATCTATCAAAAATAAATAACACATTGAATTTAGAAGATTCAACCCATAAGGCTTGTAAACAACCAGTTAATCTTGGGTGATTTCATACCTTCACAAGTCAATAATAATTCATTTATGAATTTTTCAATTGCCTAAAAACTTCCATGTATGTGCCACCAAATAGAATATGATTGGATCAAAATTCATTGATAATAAGGAGTGTTATTGAATGGTAATAACATCACTTCAAGTCTGATCCAAAATCAATATGCAAAAATGAACAACTACAATAGTATTTTGATAACAAGTTTCTAATAATATCATAATGTAATGTAGTTGTAATAACATTTACATCACTAGGTAGAATGCTTTGGCATAGCTAACACACACACACACACACACACACACACACACACACACACACACACACACACACACACACACACACACACACACACACACACATTATGGACTTAATTTTGTGTACACTTATTAATTAAGAAATTAAGTGTAGAGGTTCATATATATATATATATATATATATATATATATATATATATATATATATACATACACTTAATTTCTTAATCAATAAGTGTACACAAAATTAAGTCCATAATATATAAATGAATAACTCCAAGCATCTCATTACTAAGACTAATAGGAAGGAGAAAAATATAATCAACTCTCATAACATGATTTAATATCTTGAGAATAGCTAAATATCATTAACATATATATACCATTAGCCATGGCTGATATAGTCTATATATTCTAACCTACCAGGGTATCCTTCCTTTAAAATAGGTTGATTTCAATCAAAATGAAACTCAACCATGCTCATAAGTAGGTCACTCTAGCATATAGGTGTAATGTAATAGAATAATCCTTAATATAAAGATGCTAATTATAAGCATAAAATGAGATACTTCATAAATATAAAATGTTGTTATATATAATAGACCACACCACTAAGTCTTAATATCAAGTGAATAAGATTGATTCAAGTAGTTTGAATAATCCTCAATGGTTGATAGTTCTATCATATATACAAGCTAGAGGCCATATGCACAAAAAAACCATTATACTATGATACCATTATTAATTTTAGAACAAGGTAGCCTCTAAAATGTAATCAACTACAATAATTAATGTAATACAAGCAAAATCAAAAATCTAGCTTCATCATTCCAAATTCCATCTTGGTTAGCATTGGTGAACATGGCACTTTAAGCAGGTGACAAAGATAAATAAATAATCAATTTCACAAGGAAAATCCAACTGTATTAAAATCCCCTATAATAGAAAAGGGTAAAACAAATGTGTCAGCATAAAACTAATAATGCGAATTTCCTTCTTAATCAATATTTTGAAAGTCAAATTCTATTTTAATAATAAATTTTGGAAAGAACAAAACAATCCAACTTAATTCCACATATAATAAATTTAAGTAGGCCCATAATAGTTACTATTGTAACTTTAATTTTCCAAGGTAAATCAACAATGAAACTATTATATAAACCCCCAAGACAAGTAGGGTAATGTATAATCAATGTAGCTCCCATAAAATGACATTAGCAATGCTACCAACATGCATATAATGGTCTACAACAACAACAAGCATTCCACTCAATCTCTCTCTAATCATAATTATTTTGTTACTTTAAATCAATTTGGTTTCTCTCTTAACAAGTAAAAATAACCAAGGTACAATAAAATAGATAAATTCATGTAGGAACTAACTAACTCTTTCAATAAATGCATTTCAAACATATAAAATCTTGTTTTCTAAGAATAATATCTCGTAGTAGTAAGTTCATTGCATAATAAAAATCAACTTACTTTCACTCAACAAATTAGGTATATGAACAACAAGGTATTAGTAATATTTTTAGACAAATAATCAATTGTACAAAGAAATGGTTTATTCATTTCCATAAACCTTTATTAATAAATAATGATCGAATGCCATAGGCAAAAAGGTAACCAGTAGATCAGAGTCATCTTCCAAAATAGGGTGATCAAACAATTTGTTTTGGATTTTGTTTTTAAAATGGTTTTAGGAATACATCCACACCTCAAACTCTAATATAATAGACCAACAGTCTTCCAAATAGAAAACATGGTATTTTAATCTGATTTTAAGGTTCAAATAAATCATTCGAAACAATACACAATAACAAATCTTTCCTTCTCTTGTAAAGATCAATCACCATCATAATTGTATAAACAACCAACTATACTATATAAATATATTTACCATGTCTTAGTAATCTATCATTAAAATAAACATAGAAAAAAATTGGTATTACATTTATAATATTAGAGAGGCAAATATGTCAACATACTAATTTTAAGATTATACATTGTTGAGTTACCACAAAATGAGTTTTTATGTTTCAATGTGAACAATAATAACACATTGTATGGTGTATCAAACCAGCCATCTATATTTAAAATAAATTAGGGAATAATATTTCAAGCTAACATTAACCATTTCCATTTCAAGAGGCAACACCTAATTTGGATAATTTTAGCATAATTTCTAATACGTAAAAAAATACATGCAATGTGTATCAAAATATTCAACATGGAATATGCAGCAATTTAAGTTGATTCCCAAACTCATAAAAATAAAATTATTTATAACCAAATTCTATACAACCCTTATGGTGTAATATAACCAAAATCCAATAATTGACTCAATCAATGAAACATAAGTATTATCTAGGGTTATAACTAGGTTTTCTTTATAACACAATAAATAATAAATTCCACACAAAAATTCATTCTCAAACCCTATTTCTACCCTAGCCATGGCATAGGCTGATGTATACCCCCATGGGTATATACCCCAACAAGGTTCTAAATAGAACTTGCCAATATTAATATAAAATTTAAATGATATAATTTAAACTAGGAAATGAAAACCCACATGCTTGTTGAAATGTATGCAAGTTTTTTTTGTTATTATTTTGACTCTTTTCAATAGTGGCACCATACCAATAATAGTGGTCCATCTGCACCTAACTCTCTGCCATTGCCTCATACCCAACTCACTAGTTCTTCTCTCCTTCTTCCCATTCATTCTCTTCTTTAATTTTTATTGTTCATTTTCCTTCATCTCCTTTGCCCCATCATGGTGACAGCCAAAGTGCAACCCCGAAACTCCATTTTCTCCATACTCTCCTCACTTTCCTTATTCCCACGATGTCAATGACCCAAATGATAGCTTACCAAGATCTATCCATATAAAACCTAAAATCAAATGTTTTTCCTTAAATCTAAAGTCCAATCCCAAACAATATCATGACCACTTTGTGGTCCAAAACCTTTTTCCACAAGAAGACCATGGATTAATCAATAAACCCCTTTACCTCCATGCACTAAAGCTTCAAAACAAATTAAAAAGTCATTTATTTTCTCATGCAAATGAACTAATACTTTAAAAAAAATCAAAACATCCTTTATTCATACATGTTAAAGCATTAACATATCTCATAAGCTTTTATAATTAATGAATAAAAGCCTATGGTCCATAGCAATAATTATAAGCTTATGTCACCCAAGACAACAATGCAATGGGTCCAACTTGAGAGAGAGTGTGTGTGTGTTAAAAACAATCAAAACATCCTTTATTCATACATGCTAATGCATTAACATAGCTCATAATATTTTATAATTAATGAATAAAAACTTATGGTCCATATCAATATTTATAAGCTTATGTCACCCAAGACAACAATGCAATGGGTCCAACTTGAGAGAGTGTGTGTGTGTGTTAAAAAAAAAATCAAAACGTCCTTTATTCATACATGCTAAAGCATTAACATATCTCATAAGATTTTATAATTAACGAATAAAAGCTTATGGTCCATAGCAATAATTATAAGCTTATGTCACCCAAGACAACAATGCAATGGGTCCAACTTGAGAGAGAGAGAGAGAGAGAGAGAGAGTGTGTGTGTTAAAAAAAATCAAAACGTCCTTTATTCATACATGATAAAGCATTAGCATAGCTCATAAGATTTTATAATTAATGAATAAAAGCTTATGGTCCATAGCAATAATTATAAGCTTATGTCACCCAAGACAACAATGCAATGGGTCCAACTTGAGAGAGAGAGAGAGAGTGTGTGTGTGTGTTAAAAAAATCAAAACGTCCTTTACTCATACATACTAAAGCATTAACATAGCTCATAATATTTTATAATTAACGAATAAAAAATTATGGTCCATAGCAATAATTATAAGCTTATGTCACCCAAGACAACAATGCAATGGGTCTCTAGAGAGAGAGAGAGAGAGAGAGAGAGAGAGAGAGAGAGAGAGAGAGTTGGGCCCATTCCATTATTGTCTTGGGTGAGATATATGTATATATAAACCATAAGATTTACATTTGAGATAATTAGTTGAATTCCACATGAATATAAATAAACATGCTATTGTATTTTATTTAATGGTTATTAAAATGTCTCAAATGGTGGGGTCATGACATCTTTGATATGCGATGACATCCTAAAAAATTTATTTTAAATTAATGAGTATTCTATAGTAAACAAGATGTGTCAAGTCATTAAATACAAAGGAAAAGTATCAGTCCTTCATGAACAAGAGATCTGAGAGCTTATACATGTTTATGCAAATCAAGAATCTCATGGAATCAGATACAAACTAGTGATGAGTATGAAGATGTCAATGACACTTCCATAATATCTAAGTAAACTTATTATGACATTGAAACAATTTAATCTCATATTATTGATGAATATATTGATGCCACCAATATTTTCAATGATATCATCATACTTACCATTAACCTTAACCTTAAATACCCTAAACTTATTGACTGAGACTAAAAATATCAAATACAAATTGATTAATTTTACAATGATGAAGCTATCATGGAATTCATGGGACTTTGAGATGGAATCCTACCAAGGGATCACAAAATGGATTTTCAAGTCAATGTGGACATATCAACATATTTTAGGGACTAGGAAGAGTCCCTTAGTTAAAATAAATATAAAAAGAAACAAAAAACAAAAAACTAAAGTCCCCTAGTGAAAACCTCTTAGAGGCACTATCAGGCCAAAAAAATAAAAATCAATATAATGAGGATGATTATTATGGTGAAAACCTATATGAGGGACTAATAAATGAGGAACTCAATCTTCCCTCTACACCAACATTATTACATTATAGTTATAAATCAGTTGTTAATGAAACTATTGATGTCAATATTGGAATAAAAGAGTCATGAGATCATTAAATTTTAGCTATTCTCATTCCTAATTTTAAGGAACCTTTTTTGGCCATCCTAACATAATTTTTATACATATTTGCTTGGTCATCATTGATATGCCCAAATTGGATCCATCCCTTGTGGTACACTACCTTGTTGTACATAAAGATGTTAAAATAGTAAAAAAAAAATAAGAAAGATGCATCCCAATGTGGCCCTTATCATCAAAGAAAAACTTAAAAATTTCTTGGATGTTAGGTTTATACAACCAATTAACTAATCTAAATGAATATCCAACATCATTCATGTCAGCAAGAAACCAATAGGTGTTAGCGGTAAATGGTAACTATACAACCATTTGTATGTACAAGAATGTCTTATGGTAATTCCAAATATGTTATGTCTATGGGTTATTAGGATTTTTTATGGGAATATCCATGTTGGTTAGGATTCCACCAAATGTGATATGGAGACCTATTTTCATCATCATAAATCTAGAAGTTACAACTAGGAATTAATACCTATAAGTATTTGTAATGAATGTAATAGAAGGGTTGATGATTATGTTGATTCTGACATGTATTTAAGTAATATAATGGTGAATTTTATTCTCATAAATATTCACATAAATTATTGGCATAATTGGACATCTATCTATAAGTTTTTCCTTCTTGTTATCCCTAGTATTTGATCTTTCAATATGAATTCTAAATATTTGTGTTCTTTATTAGTATAATCATAAAATTTCCTATGTTCTTATGAATTTTACCTTGATTATACTATTTTTATTCATAAATATTTATATCTATAAGTATTTTACATTGTGTGTTGAACCATTAAACAAGTGTATTTCTCTATGATAATGATGCAAAAAAAAGGCTAATCTTTTAGAGGCCATATATTTTGACCCGTATCTTTGTTTAAGCTCTTCCACATGCAAAAACAACCATCTTAAAAATTTAATTGATGTCCTAAGATGACCTAACCTCTTAGAGTTATTTTAGATGTTTTTTAGAAGCCATATGTGATCATCTCAGGGTCCAAAATTAATGTTTAATGATTTTTTTTTTAAAATCTATTTTTAGAAATTGTATATTTTTAGGACCAAACATCAACTTTAGTTGAATTTTGTCCCATAGGATTGTTGACACCTAAAAATATCACTTTAGGTTTAATATCCTCTTATGGGAAGCTTTATAGGCATGGGATAAAATTATTTTATGTAAAGCAACCTCTAAGGTTTTAGAAGCTGGATCTTCGTTCTAAGTTGGGGGGTGAAAAGGGAGAAGGAAAGAAATGAAAATAATAATGAAATAACACTAACTAAGGTGATACACCAAGAGATTTAAAACATTAACCTATTATTGCATAAAATATATTGAATCTTTGAACACTACAAACCATAAAGAATCATGAAGCATGAATTAAGATCTATAAGGAAAGCAAAGACCAATACTATAGAAGAAAAGGAAAAGAAATAACAAATAGAGATGACTTTCCACTTAAATTGATATAGGAACATCACTTCCTCTTTATTTATAGAAGGATAACAAAATATAGAAAGGCCTCATGGGCATAATACAAAATTTTCAATCACACCTATGAGGGGCATTTATTAAGGTTGAAGAATGAGAAAATTCTAGCTACTATATTTATATTCTATTATAAATGGTTGTTTACAAAAGTAGTAAATACCAATAAAATGACAACCCCTTCCTAAATGGATGAGCCTAGAATATATTTTCAAGATGGCCTCTCATGAGAATGACACCTAAAAAACTTAGCACTTATGCCCATGATGCTATCATTGCAAATGAATTAGGGACTCAATTTCATGAGTGCAGTTAGCCTCCAGATCCTAGATATTTCATGACCACCTTGTATTGTTAAAGCCAAAATTATCAATAAGGGTTTATTGATGCCATGTGTATATATCCAAAGTTTTTTCTATTATACCATCAAGGATGGGGATCCACTTGCCTTGGCCAATGGTGTAACTCTTTTGTTTGATAGGAAAGTCTTGGCCTTTGAAGAAGCATCATCATGCTACATGGAAAGGATTGTCTCCTTCTTGTTACAATTCCATGATGGGTCCCTTTATTTTTTTGACTATCTAATGACACAACTCAAAGGTTTGATAGACAAAAACCACTCATGGATAAGTGTGGGGATGAGATGTGTCGAACTAGCATTTTTCTAAGTAAAATGGTCACTTCTTTGGCAAGGCTAAGTGTGGGGGTGCCATGTGTAAATCATACACTCCTTCTGGTGGAAGTCAAGCATTTATTTAGAGTGTAAAGGTGCCATGTGTTAGAATTTCATTCACTAATAAATGGTTCAATTGGCCCCATCAATTCATCCACTAGCCAATGGTTTTATCCAAAGGTTTGACCAAAATTAATTGGCCTTGGATGAGCACTAGGTTTTCAAGTGTCAAGATCATGCTACATCAAAGGGAAAAAAGAGCTTATTTGGGTTGAAAAATCATTAGACTAACATGTAGAAGGAAAAATAAGGAGGTTGACACTTAGACAAATTTTCAAAAAGGGTCTTAGGAAGGAAGAGGCCGAAAGAAGAACTATGAAAGGTGCTGAGCAAGAATGAGGTAAAAGGGCTAACTTCTCTAAAATGAAAAAACATGGATTTTGATCCATAGTTCCTAGAAACTCATAGGCGTATCTACCTATAGATGGGAGAACCCAAAACTTAGGTATTCAGACCAATCAAAGAAAAATTTCATAGGAGGAAGTTCTTGAAAACTTTATAAATTTTGAAGAGTCACCTACAAAGGCACCCACTTTTCCTTCTTAGGTTGGGTCTTCTTATTAAGATCCTTGAAGGCTCTATCTAAATCAATAATCTCCTTAAAGGAGATACTCCTCAAGCCTTGAACAAATTCTAGAGTTTATAATTCCATATAAGTAAATGGTTACAATATCTTCTCCACTTCAGATAAACTAGGTGATTAACCAAGAGCCATAAATACAATCTAGTTATTCTACCTATTTTCTTATAGCACTTTAGTTTGGTCTTCTGGGAGGTTGTTTTTGTCTACCAAGAATGGCAAGGAAAGTCTTAATTGGACTAGTTGTTCAATATGCCCTCACATATCTTGGACTACTTGATCTAAGGCATTAAAGAATGCCTTAAATTTATTGGTTGCCTTATTATAACCTAGGAATTCATTTACCTTTATTGTCACCTACCTTAAGTCAACCACCCCCACTACTTATAGTATTTCAATTGAAGTGTTGTAAATATTTTGGATGAGTATCTATGAATTTGAGACCTTAGGGAACATGAAGGTGATGACCTAGTTGATGGATGTGCTTACCTAAGAGCTCAAATTCTATGAATCTACGACAAAGGTAAGGGTCAATTTTAGGTTTGTATCCATGCTATTGATCCTTTCCTAGTAAAATTTTTATAACTATTGGATCATGGGGAGGATTTCCATGGTCTATGAGTAGATGGTAAGGTCATTCTTCAACTTCTTAATTTCCTAGTCCTTGACCAAGTATTCTTGTTGTGCATACTATTATAATTATTGAAAATCCCAATTAGAATTTGAGAGCTTTTGATGGGTCTACACCAGTTCAAGCTCTCTTTCCTATAGCTTGGTCTTTATGGATACCTATAGATTAGCTTCTACCTATAATCTTTCACTAGAGACATGGCACTAAAGGTTAGACCTTGATTTATTGATCTCTGCATCTTTAAACTTAGACTCAATGTTGAGGTAGTTAACTGTATCCTTTACCTTGGTGAGTTCTAATTTGGTCTTCTCTAGCTACCGAGTCATTTTTATGTAATATATGGTTACAAACTTTTGTGTTTCCTCCATCAACTTGACCTTTTTAGTGGGTCTAGCTGGTTGAGATTGAGGCCAACAGCTTGTATGGTATAGTCCCTCAGTTGCATCTACTCTTGGGGATTGACTACTCAAGGTTCTAGATGAGAAATCATGAGGGATTTTTGTGTAGGTTCATAAAGTGACTGCATGTGAATCTATGAAGGGATCTTAACCTACTTTCCCCTTTCTTATTTATTTAGGTCTCATGGGTCCTTCTTTCCAAGTCTATTTGCTAATGGTACTAATTTGGTGCTTGAATATTCTCCCCTATAAAAGGGATTCCCTGTGATAGTGTGAATGGGATGGTCACTTGCTATTATGAAGCAGTGAACCCTATCCCTATAGAGGTGAGTGAATGAAGGGTGAGGGTGGAAGGAGAGAAAGGTGAGATTCCATGGGGTAGGGTGAATGTTGATTACACCATGATAGAGGATGAGGTAAATGATGAAGGAAAAGGGGTCAGGAAAGGCATGAGGGAAGAGATCTAGATATTAGAAGTAGTGAAAGATCGGTAGTGGGCTGAGTGAATGAAGATGAGAGTAGGACTAGGGAAGTAATTGTCTAGGTAGTAGAGAGTGTTACAACCTAAGCCAAGATAGTGGATGGAAACATGGAGGTAATGAGAGAGGTAGAAGTGGAAAGAAGGGGTCCCAAGAAGTTTATCTTCTTCTATGTAGGATCTGATGAAGGCTTGATTTTGGTGCTTTGGGTCACTTATATTGGAATGAACCAATTTTGAGGTGTTTGGAGGGGGTTTGTTGCTATTATGGGGTTAAGGGATATGGGTATATGGGGGGGTAGCCAATTTGAAGGATTTTGAACCTCCAAGACTTTGGTCTCTTTTTATTGTGTTACATCCCATGCTTCTTGCCTAGGGGTATCTTATTCTTCTCCTTTCTCATCTTCTTATCCTCCTATCTCTATCTCATGAGAGAATCCTACTTCTGCAAAGCTTTCTCTAAGTGATGCTCATATTATAGAATCTTGAAGGTCTCATCTCCTTCTTCATCATCAAAATTAGATTATGGCTTGCTGATATCATACCTATATTTTATATAAGCAATGATTTTATCTTTTCTCCAATCTCTCTAAGTGAGCTACTTCTTTAGCCCCTTTGACATTTTTTTAGATGGGTCATATGTCTGGACCATGCCATAGAAGTATTCCCATAATTTTAAGGCATCCAACAAGATCTGAGATAGATTTACATAATTCTATAGGATGTATTCAATGAATGACCTCCTCTACTCTAGGTTTCATTGGGTCTAATGCTTGGGAGCACTAGGTATATTCAAGGATGTTATGTATCCATCTAGATCATAGTTCCATCTATCATTGATTAAGTCAAGGCTAAGATCCACCAACTTGGCCATGAGTAGGAATTTTTGTTTCCTTTTTACCATCATGATGCCCCTCTTGTGAAAGGGACATCATATTGGCCTTTCTTCTTCTTTCCTGCTCCATAGACGGAGTCCATCACATCAAGTTAGTGAGCCAACTCTATTGCTAGTGTCTGGTCTAGTAGCAGATATGAAATCTAGAAGGGTTCTCCTTGGAAATCATGCACTTGGATGAATGAAAAATGGGTTCCCAAAAACTAGTCAACCAAGATCCTTATCTCAGTGAGCCATGACCATTGTGCATCTATCATTCTCAATGTAATGGTTTCTATACTAAGGTCAATGAGAACTAGAGATAGAAAGAGCTCTGAGAACTTATAGTAGTCTTTTGTTACTAGTAAGATGTTGGTCAAAATGGTGATTGAGGTCACCATGTTTGATAAAACATCTATATCAAAGGAGTTGAGGTTGAGATACATAGATAATAAATGGGAGTGATGGTATAAAATGAGATGTAGGAAGAAGTATGAGTATCAAAAGGTACCCATCATAAAAATAATTTCTAGATCATTCTTCATGGTGGTGGTGATGGGCTGTATAAAATCTATCTTATACACCTTCTCCTTTTCCATCATGGTTAGGAGGAAGAATGCCCCCAACTAAAAGTCATCAATGTTGGTCTCAAAGTCCATCTTAAAGATGAAGGTTAGCATAGATAGGCTATCCTTTAAGTACTACAAGGTAAATCTCACTAGGGGGATGGGTAGAGGAGGCATCTCCATTATTTATCTCTTGAGGAGAAATCTAAGTGTGCCTTATCATGGACTCGAGAGTCCCAAACATCCTAAAAGCTTTCCATGCTATAGATTTCAATCTTGGGGTATTTTAGGAGCTATAGCATCTCCTTGATACTATCTACACTAATTTTCACTCGTAAGTAGGTATTTTTAATAATTAAAATAGTGATGGTGTCATACCTCTTCACATATAAGGTAATGATTTCTAGGCATAGATGAACATAAGGCACCATGAATTATGCCAATATAGAGTCTCATATTCTATAGTTGAACGAGTCATACTCACTCCTATAGACCCTGTCTATCATTCAAGCATGAGCACCTTCTCTCAAACTTTTGGGATTCTTGACCAAATTAGGATCAAAGATATTGTTCATGAAATTAGTGACCAATACTTAGTCTCTATAGTCTCCTTTGACCACCTTCTTGACATTCATCATTTTCTCCTTTTGTTGAGTAGGAGTAGAAGCATATGATTTACACACTACATATTTGGGGGAATTCTCCCCATTTACTTGAGTCATAAGTTCTTCTTTTTATGGGATGCTTCTCTCCCCTTGAAGATGTAGAAGGATCCATCTCCTAGATTCTTCTCAAAAACTAATCTCTATCATTAAAAATATACTAGGTTAGAAAATCCACTCACAAATTTCTCAATTATAGGCTTGGCTCTCTTTCCTCTTTTATGCTATGCTCAATTGCATAATGCTCTTCAAAAATTCTAATGCATCTAATTGTTTGGTTAAGATGAAGTGAGGGTATTTATACACCAATGCTAGTAGGCATGTTCATTATGGAAAATTTGGAAATGAGCACCCCCATAAATGATAAGGGTGGTACACATACTCAAAGAGCCATTTGAAATAGATTTGTGGTGATATTTATGGGGAATCACATAAAATGGATAATATATTAATGATAGGTGAGGTGAGTAGATAACTATATTTTAGAGAATGTTTTTTTTAAATATTTTGGATAGCTAGGGTAAGGACACATGGTAACTAGATAAGCCACTCGTACCAATGAAACTTATTTAAATAAAATGTGATAGAAGGGAAAATAAAGGAAAAGGAAACAATAGCAAAGGAAAGAAAACACATAAATAGAAAGGGAAACTAACTAAATATGTACAAGGGAAAGGGAATAAGCTAGTTGAAATTCTTCAAATCAATCTTGTTAACTGAGATATCTAATGCATTACCCTCTTCATAGTCTAATTTAAAATAATTTCCATACCTATTTCTAATGATTTGAAATGGTCCCCTCCATTGAGAGTCAAACTTCACATGTTGACCTAGTTTTATGTCCCTTTGATCATACTTGAGGACTAAATCCCTGGGTTTGAATCTAAGTTTTGATTTTTTTGTCAAACAATTACTTGATCACTTATTGCTGGGTGATTTTTGCATTGATTTCTCATTCTCATACTTATTGGATGCTAAGTAGCTTTATGAGTTTAACTTCCATCACTCTATTTTCCATAATGTTAATAGATTTTAGAAGCTATAAGGTGGTGATCTCTAATGACACTAGCATGCCCACCTATTTTCTATATACAAGTTCATATGGAGATGTTTTTAAGATTTGATTTAGATTGATTCAATTTTCCCATAGACCGGATCTCATGTACATGGCCACTCCATTTGCTAGTCAATGTCCATCCTTTTAATCAGCCTTATTATATTTTTGTTTGTTGACTCTACCAACCTAATCCCTTTTAGGTAATAATTGGATGAAGCTTTCAAGAAAATACCATTCTAGAGCATGAACTCAAAAATATTAGACCTAAGGATGGCTTTCATGTTATCAAAGATGATTCTCTTAGGTAGGCCAAATCTTACTATGAGTTCTTCCAAGAAGCTAAGAATCATGTTTTTGATTGCCTCTCTTAGCGAGACTGCTTCAGTCTACCTAGTGAAGTAGTTAGTGGCCATCAATATCCACTTATGACTAGTTCTTGAGATAGGATTTATCATCCTGATGAAATCTAGACCCCATTATGTAAAGGGTTCATTGATCATAATTAGGTTCAGAGGCATGTCCAAAATCTTTCTTTTCCCCATGAAGAACTAGCATTTTTGGCTTTTTTTGACTATTTCATGGTAGTCTATGAACATGGTCAGCCAGTAATACCCCATGCATATGATCTTTTTCATAGTGGTTTTTTCTAAGAAGTGGCTGCTTGGGAGAGTGAATTGAATATCTTAGAGGATTTTCCTAGCTTGGTGTCTTTCAACACATTACAGTAGATCTCCATCAAAGTTAGTTTTAAATAATATTCCCTAGACTAACATGTAGATAGACCCTTAGAGCCTATAAAAATTCCTTTTATGCATGGGTAGGTCATCATGATACTAACCAGTTTGCATGAATCAAATCTAATTGACCACCCAAGATCCAATAACTTCAAATTGGTTCAACAAGACCACTTTTGGTGTGTTGTATTCCTCTATCAAGACATTTACACATTGGGCTAAGTACTCATACATTCCCCTTCCTCTAATCACTTTAGTCAACCTAAATTTTATGTCATACTCTAAGATATTGATTATCTAATTAGCCTATTTTTTAGTGATTTATCCTTATATTATGTATTCATGGTTGTTAGAGTGGGCTACACACACTATTACTTTACTACCCTCCATAAGATGCTTGAACTTCTTGAGGCCCTTGACTATGTCAAAAGCTTATCTCTCTAAAAAATTGTATTTGAATTCATACCCACACAATGTTCTTGAATAAAATGTGATCAAGTGCTCATTTCTTCCTTCTTCCTCCTTTTGAGTTAACACAACTTCCAAGCTATGCTCATTCCCATAAATGTAAATAATGAAATATTTGAAAAATTTAGGGTTAACTAGTATAGGTGAAGTAGATATTGCATCCTTTATTTCATCACATGTTTCTCTTCTTGTGGGTGTCCATTTGAAGGTCTGGTCCTTTTTTAGCATTAAGGTGATTGGTCTCACCAATCCTATGAAGTTAGATATAAACCTACTGATAAAATTTATCTTTTCAAGGAAAGATTACACTCCTTTTTTGTTTACTAGCAAGAATAAGTCTTTGATGGCATTTATTTTATCTAGATCAATGATGATCCCTTCTTTGGATACTACATATCCAAGTAGGTTTCTTTTTTGGACTCTGAAGACACATTTCTTGGGGTTAAGAGACACCCCAAATTCTTGGCACCTTTGGAAGACATCTAGATGGTCGAAGTGATCTTGATTTTCCCTAGAAAAAATGGTGAAGTCATCTAAATAGATAAGGATGATCTTATCAATTAATCCTTTGAAAGTTACATTCATTGCCTACTAGAATGTCACTTTGGAATTAAAGAGGTTGAGAGGCATCTTTGAATATATGAAGGTTCCCCACTTCATGGTGAAGGTGACCTTGTGCTATTCTTATTCATTCACCCATACCTGATTGTACCTAAAACATCCATCTTGGAGATAAAAAATATTTGTGCCCACTACTATCTAGAGTATCTACTCCATATAAGTAAGGGGGTAATGGTCCTTCAAGGATGCCTTATTTAGATCTCATAAATCCATGCACAACTAGATCTCTTCATTCTTATTTCACATAAGAACTAGATTAGACACCCAAGTTGAATTCTTAATTGGGTATATAATCTTAGAGTCAATTAGTTTTTTGAGATATTAGTCCATTAGGGATTTGATCTTTAAGTTTATCAGCCCTTTTTTCTACCAAATTAGTTTGGTTCCTTCTACCAAGTCTATAGTGTGTTAAATTGCCTCATGGTCATATCCTTTCAAGTCATCATAAGTCCATGTGATGACTCCTTTATATTTGTCATAGAAAGAAACCAACCACTTTTTATTTTTTGGGGGGACTTATTTTCAAACCTTAAACTTCCTTCCACCTCTAACATCAAGCTCAAAGTAATCACCCTTATCTATGATAAATTTTTTCTTGTCATTCCTTACATCATCAAGGGTAATGAGGCCCTTTGGCAGCTTTTTGGTCTTTAACTTCATTATTTAGTCCCCATAAGACTCATCAATTTTTGGTTGTAGTTTCTCCATGAATTTTCATGATTTCTATAATAAAATGGAAATTTGAGCATCATTTTCAAACACCTACTAGTTTTGGTCATTATCTAAGATATCAAGCCTAATGATTACCTATATTACTTATTCATTAATGAATAAGTCTATCACTGGGTCAATTTGGGAACCAATCATTGTCAATCTATTAGCCTCTGCATTCATG